>CAJNIZ010047493.1:123106-143335 GCA_905231905.1 Symbiodinium pilosum | reverse complement strand
TTGGTTTGCTGGTTGTCATTGAACCACCCAGTCGACCATTTACAAGTAGTAGCAGCAGTAGTAGAGTAGTGGTAGTGGTAGTGGTAGGAGTAGTAGTAGTAGTAGTAGTCCTCGTCGCCGTAGTGGTGGTGGTGGTGTCAATGGTGTCAGTAGTGGTGTAGTAGACGCGGGGGATGAGGAGCTGGTCGACGTGTGAGTATGAGAGGAAGGTTTAGCAGTGAGTGCATGGTGATGGTAGTGAGGTGGAAGAGCAGAGGTCGAGGAGGACGTAAGTTTGCTTATTATTTGAGGTTTGAGGCCCAGATGAGCGTGGGATACCAAATTTTGGACAATTCGACTCCAAAGCATGGCAAAATCACGAAAGCGGGTCTCGTGCGGTTAGCTTTTGCATGCGCTCAAGTGTGGTTGCAGAAGGGCCTTTCGAGGAGGTGACGGAGTTACGATGATAACAAGCATTGACAGCTAGCAGTGTCTCGAGCCTTTTTGGACTGCAACAATGCGGGGAGACACAATGCCTGTGTTGACAGCCCACTTCCTTCAAAGCAAGAGGAAGTCTCATTACCTGAAGTCACCGCTTTACTTGAGCATGGTTTTCATTGCGTGACAAAATTCCAACATCTTGAGCAAGCCGGAGGCTGCTTCCGAAGACCCGAAACTTGCACCTCGAGCATTGGCCGCCTCAGATTCTCGCGGCCGCGTACCAGGTTTGCTGGAAGAAGTTCTTGGAGACTTTGAGGGTGAAGTGCAGCTCCCGCTTCCCGCTGCCACATCGCCGGCACCACCCCGATCAGCAGAGGCAGTTCTCGCAAAGCTGCGGGCTGCCAGGCTAAAACAACGTTTGGGAATTGCGGACTTGCAAGCGCTGGGTGATGTGAGCGGCGATGGACGCCTGACATGCGCGGAACTGGCGAAGGTCTTCAAAGCTGTCCCCTTGCCAACAATAGATGTGCATGTTTTCCAGAAAGTGAGCTGCTGCTTGCATTTTAGTTTGCCTTCCTTGCATGTCTTTCCGGCCAGGCATATTTATTCCCCACCCTCAAAGTGGGGCTATGAGATTCTGTCAAGTGTATGTTCTCTTTGTTGCGCCTAACCGCACACAGTCTCCTTGTAGTGCCCAAGCACAGGGTAGCCCGTACAGCCCCTCCAAGCGGACCCTATGTGGGCCTTGTCGCCGTTGTAAGAGACCTAAGTCGGTTTTGTACAAAAACTCAGCCTGCTTTTATCCAGGGAGATGGGCTGCAGAATCGATTAACACCACAAGTGCTGGACAAGCACTTTAGGTTGGGGATGCTCGATGTAAATCATGCATGGTCAGCACATTGGTAGAGTTGAATTCAAATAGCACCCATGTGGACCACTGCATCGGGTAACTCAGCCTTGCAGAGGTTGGGATCAGTGCAGACGACGAGCTTGTCCAAGAGGTCTTCAGCCATATTGATAGCAACGGCAATGGCAAAATGAGTTTGTTTGAGCTTTTCCAGGCCATGAAGCCATCCAGTGTGGAGATATTAAATGCGTTGAGAAACATCAAGGATCGCAAACATGTCTCGCTGTCAACCTTGTTTCGTCCATACGATTCCAATGGAGATGACAAACTGACACCGTCTGAATTCCATCGGATGCTGGATGATCTGGGATTCGAACTGGATAGCGGATCAGTGCGGGATCTATTGACGCTCATTGTCCGAGATGCCGGTGGTGGTTTGTTGTCACTGCGTGATCTCTCGTTGGCCCTTGAGCAAACAGGCAGCGGGGCTTGCTTTAGTGCCAAAAGCTTGAGCAACAAGCACGACCCTTGCCACAATAAGAAGAAGATCACCTCGAATAGCAGCATCAAAACCTTGATGCTTGACGCACACCAGCGAGGGCAAGGCAGTAATTAAACGTTGTCAAGCACAGATAAGGCAGAACGAACGCTTTTATTTCAAAATGCAAACGAGGGCCGCACCGCAGATGGCCGAACGTGTCTGGGAAGGTCAACCCAGGTGGGCTATGGTAGACTTGTCTCAGAGGCATGTCAGCTAGCAGGCGTAGCAGCATAAACGGAATGGGTAAGAAGGTGGGTGCCAGTTCTCCGGACTTGCCGCCAGCTTCGAAAAAAGCCGTGTTTGTGGCCAGTGTAGGCATCCAGTATGCCTTGACTAATTGGTGTCTTTTAAACTCCTGTGCAATGCCAATGCGCCACATTTCATTCATGCTGAGTCGGAGGCCAGCCAGATGCACCCGCAGGCCGGCGCCCAAAGGCCGGCGCAGCTACGGAGTCCACGTATTTGCTTTCTCCCCTCATGCCTCCGGAAGTGGCAGCGGATGCGTCCGCGACAAAAGGTGCGGTGAACCCAGATCTCGGAGTTATAACCTCTCCAAAGCGGTCACCAGCACCGTCTCCAGCTGCGATCAGTCAAGCAGCTCCACTTTGCCAAGAAGGTCAGGCAAGAAAGGATCATCTCGAAAGCAAATCCGAGTCGGACGACTTTTCGCTGAAGTATTTTAGCCGCCCTCAGCATTGCTCGACACCAAGCGGGCTGCCTTTGAGCTCACAGGCATGGGAAAGTTTGAGTCGCATATTCTACAGGCTAGCGCAACAAAACAAGGAGGCTGTGACTGCAGAATTGATTTCAGCAATACGTGCAGACGTTCGCGTAAGGAACGAGGGTCTGCTACATCGACCGGTGACTTCAGCTGAGGAGAGCGGGATCCCTGCGATTTCTTTGGACGCAGCACTTCAGCAGGTCAGCAGCCAAGTGCAGCTTGGTACTGGGCACATGGACATGGTGACTTGGGACCGCTTCTACTGGTTGCTTCTGGAAGCACACAGGTATCGTGCGTCACCCCACCTTCAACCAGCCTCAAAACCGTTTGCAGCAAGTCAGAGCCTGCCAGATGTTGCGTTTTCCATGGCAAGCTGCCCGGTCAACCCTAATGAAGCACCTGGCGCTTCCATTCAGACCTTGCCTTAGCTCGGCTTGCGTGTTCTTCAAGGGCTCGCGTGTGCTAGTGCCACAGCTTACGCCTTGCAACTTAGGTGGTTAGTACGTGAGTGCGGCTGCGACCA
The DNA here is from genome assembly GCA_905231905.1 of Symbiodinium pilosum. Taxonomy (NCBI): domain Eukaryota; class Dinophyceae; order Suessiales; family Symbiodiniaceae; genus Symbiodinium; species Symbiodinium pilosum. The sequence goes on along the minus strand of CAJNIZ010047493.1, from coordinate 140,283 downwards.
GGACATTTTGCAGCGACTCTTCGAAAAATTTACATACTGCCGCAGAACTGATCCTCTCCATGCACCCCGGGATGGCTTTGTCAGCGCAGTGCAGCAGAGCACAAGACTATACGCTGCGCTTACAACAACATCTTTGTTGTCGGTCCCTGGCGTTGCGAGGCCGATGAACTGGGGGGATGTTCTTTGGCAACTTTCATGCATGGAAGCTCCGACACTGTCCTGGGCTGACCTTGTGGCAGTGGTGTGCTGGTGCCGAGCTTGGAGTCTGGGTCTCCCCACCTCAGAAGCTTCAGCGTCCTCCTTCCCTGCACGACCAACTTCGCTTGTCCAAGTCTCGGCAGCCAAAGCCCGTTTGGATTCATTGCTACGAGACCGAGCGGTGAGGTCATCAGACACGTCTGCAAGGGATGGACTGTCGCCGAGGCATGGCCAGGCGCGAGAGCGAGAGAAGCAGCCTTTGCCATCCATGCATGCGAAACTTCCGGAGCATTTGCAAAGCGGCTCCCCACTGGAGACGGTCAGCAGAAGACTGGCGCAGGCGTCAGGGTTTGCCTTGCCCCCACGTGCACATCGTTCAAAGCATCCTTGGCTGGACGACTCAGATGATGATGCTCCTTCACGCGCAGACAGGCAATACGTTCGAGCTCCAGAAGTTCCTCATCTGTCCCCTCGACATGAAGTGATGGCCCCAAAGCCTGCAGCTGCGTTGCGGTTGCAGCTCCCCGCTGAAGCACAGCTGCCAAATCCCACTGAGCTTCAAAAGCTGGAAGGAGAGCTTGCCAAAATCCTAAACATGCCCGTTCAAGCTGTCAGGCTGCAGGGCATGAGGCCGCTCTGAAGATAATCCAACATGTTTCATGCATTGCGCAAAATGCGCTGCCTGTACTATAGTCTGTTGCAAGACGTGGCCGACGATGCCCGATGCTGCAGAAAGTTGTTTGCCAGGTGCGATCATGAGCTCCTGCCGCTGTATGGCATATGCTGGTAGCGCCAACATACTGGCTAGTCTGCTCGTATCCTGCTCCTTCGGGCCTTTGCTCTGGCTAAACTCAGCGTTAAAAGACTAATGATGGGAAGGGAGAGGGCGCGGCAAGTGCCGCCGAGGAACGCCGCGTCGAATCCCCAGCTTTCAAGAACAAGCTCCTACGTACTTCCTGCCCATGCGGGGTGAGCTGAGGCCTTAGCACCACAGAGATCCTCTAGCGGACTCTTGGGGACCAGGCGGGCGATCAAAAACAGATGCCTGCGCAAATGCACATCAACTTTGCTGAAGGCCGGCAATCTGACGCATGGCTGGCCTTGAGCGATCAGGTGGCCTCGCAGTTCTAAAAAAGCAGGGGCTTCTGCATGATGTGTTGTGGGCTTTTTGGCCAGAGAGGGGGATCCAACTCTGAATGCTTCAGTACTGCGCATATCGGATCAGCAAACATATGCAAACATCAATTGAAGCGGTCCCGTAGGCTTAAGAGTCTGTACCGCTTCTTCTCCCATGCTTCACTCTGCGACAGTCCTCTCCCACAGCGCCTGCTGTAAGCCATGCGCAGGAAAGCTACATGGACAGCTCCTGTGCTGGCTTGCTTTCGGATTGAAATTAGTGGGTCATGACCTCAATCGCTAAATGTTTGAACATTGCGTGAGCTTATGGCATTGCTTGCAAGAAGCGGCCGGCGTCTTCGACAAGAATGTCGTGGGTGTGGCATCGTGCTGGCCTTGATGCCTGCTCACCTGGCACTGCTTCCTCCGCTTGGTCGAAAAGGCATTTGTTCGGGTCCAGCCCAGAGCGCCGGGCTTATCACAAGTCGGTTATTCAGCACGAACCCACTGAGACAATGGAGAAAAAAACCAGATGAGGTGGGACCTGCCTGCCAACAATCGGCTGGCAGCAGAGAAGTACTGGAAGGTGCCCCGCGCTCCGCAGAATCAAACTGGCGCAAAGGCGCTGATGTTTTGGATGCAGCGAATACAGCCAGGCCAAAGATCTCGAAGAAGCCCAGCTTCGCGCCAAGCTTGAGGCCGGGACTCGGGTAACTTGAGAAATGGGGCAGCCACAAGAAATGTCATGTTTGAAAGGCTGCCGGGCGGCAACTTCAGCAGCAAGCGTACCGATCTTATCCAGCTCAGAGCCTTGTGTGCAGGGCGAAGCAGTGCATGTGGCGTCAGGCCTCCGTACAAGTTCTTCAAGACACCTCCATACGTTAACATAGTGGACCTGACCTTGGTATCTTCTGCTATGTTGACCTGCGGAGCATTCGCTAATAACGCCCTGTCCTGTAGAGGTGTTCGACTCGCATGATTCCAACTGCGACGTAAACTTTGAGCCGGCACCTTCAGAAAGTGTCAATCGTGCTAGGTCACATGCTCTTGCTAGGAGATTGCGTGCTGCAGCAGGGACTTGGCGGTGCTGATGCATGTAGCTAAGGTCTCCCGCCGTAACAGACCCAAACCAGGTGGGCTATCCAGCAGACGGTCAGTCTCTCAGAGAGCTTGCCCGGACTGACTATAGCTGATCAGTGATCAGAAGCTTGCTGAGGCACTGCTTCCTTGCGTCAAGCGCACATGGCATGCTGGAGACTCAGCTTAGCCGATGTGCCTTTGTGCTCCTCGCTGTTCCGGGCAGAATTCTGAAGCCTTCCGAAGGTGGCGTAGCACCAGCTCGCTTCGTTTTCACAACTTCCGATTGGCCGGCCTACGAAGACATGTCAAGGCCTCAGGCAACCGCAGCATGAACATGCACTCCGTTGCAAAGCCATGTCGATTGCACCCAGCATGAATGTGCAGAACTTGTATCCACTTCTTGGGCTTCCAGCACCTTCAACCTTTCGAGAAGTTCCCCGCCGGGCTCACGCAAGCATGCCTGAGCATCTCGTGTCGCAGGGTTTGTGAAGGGCAGACAGCGCAGACATGCTGCACATATTTCCCGTAAGCTGCCTTTGCGGACCGGCTGGATGCAGATCTACGCCCTGCAGAGAGGGAAAGCGCAGAGCGCACCCTTTCCCCAAGTTACGCCGTCAAAGGAAGACCATACAAGAGACAACGGTCCCGCAGGTCACGGCTGCTTAATGTTGCCAGCACTTCTTTTGTGTATGCTTCTTTGCCTGACAGCCAACGCAGAAAATTCCGGGGTGCATCCCAGACTCAGCCTTCACAACACGTCCAGGGATCTGCCTACTATTTGGATTGTAAGTGCTGATGAACAAGTCCTGTTATGCAGCCTTGTGACTGCAAGCGCGTGTTGCCTGTGCGCATGAGTGGCTGCAAAACTAAGAGCACTTGCACTTTTCAGGACTGTGGATGCCAAGATGCAGGCAGCTTTGTTGGGAGATGTGCTCGCTTTGCGCATCATTGATTTTGGTCATGGTTGTTTGCTGCGGTGCGTCGCAGATACGCATCACGTGCTCCCAAGCTCTCTTCGTAGAGTCACGAGCTCGGATACCTCCCCCAGAGTCTTTGACAAGAGCTGCAAGATGCAAGGTCTCTCACATGCGAAAATGTCTTAGACGCCACTGGTGACTTTCCACGAATTGAAGGGTGCCGATTTATGGATCATGAGGCCAATGAAGGGATCAGCTGACGGCAATCCTGTCTCGATAGCTGCTCTCACGATATGGCAGGCCCGCTTGATCCTGCAGACTCGCCTCAAGATACGTGTGGGCCTGTGTGTTGGGCATTTGTGCCCTGCAATGTCGATATATGTCGACTTTCGCATCAAAGGGTCCATTTCTTGGCACATGTAGAAGACTTCGGTGCTTAGGGGGACCTGACTCAACGATAGCACCCCTCACCTTGTATGCGTAGCAAGCAAAGCACCATCTTTGCAACATCCCAAGCAATGTGATGCTGAGAAACGACATACTCGCTGACCTTGAAACTGCTGCTGTTCGCGGCTTAGACGGAGCATTTACGATCTCTGTTTCTGGCTTATCTCAAAAATGCAAATTGTGGCAAAGGCCCCCTGGCAGGATGACCGCAGCTGAAAACAATTATGTTTTCACCACGGAGCTGGGGTCCTAAGAATTCTCTTGATGGCACCAGACGGGAAACAGCTGTGCCACTTCGGCATACCGAGGTTTGACCCCATGACTGTCATCGAGGGTACGGAGACGTCCATTGACTTGGGCTACACGGCCCGGAGCTTTCAAGACTGAGAATGTCCTTTGTCTGTTCTTGTTTTGCAAGGTGCCACATGCAAAAGATGAAGCAGCGTACCCAGGGACCTACCAGACGCGAGGCCATGGCGCCGGGGTGAACCTTCGCCTGTGCCGGTAAATGGGCGCATGCACGAGGCTACATCACGGGCTTTTTTTACGGAGCTTGGACACCCACGCCAGATGTCACAGCCTGAGCGAGAGCTACTCTGAATGCTGCCAACAGACGCGCTCATCCCAAGCTGATCGCCAATCTGCAGGGGCGAATGCTCATCACCTTTGGCATTCGTACCTTCGGGTTCATGAACACAGCGTACAACATCGACGTTGTGGCATATCCTACCAATGTTCCAGCCCGAGCAGGGCCGTCCTTGCGCGCTGACTCTTGCAGTGATCCATGCTTTGCCAAAGGTTTGGAAGCTGGGTACTCCTGGAACCGATTGCGAGGATTATGGGCGAGAGCCTGACCGTGAACACAAGCGCTTGACAACATCTAGTAGCTTAGTAGCGCAGGGTCAAAAAACCGCATGCTGCTTCACCTCAGGCAGCCACATGTCGGCACGACTTGCCGACTTAGGCCAGGCCTTACCGATGCAGCTAAAATTTAGCAAGCCTGCCAAACCGCCTTGCAATTACATCGCGGGGGGGCGGGGGGGGAGGGGGTTGATCGTGATTATGAAAGGTTCCTCCAGTCCCTCCACAACTACTAGCTAGATCTGCCAGGTTGAAACACCCATCGAATCAAACAGGTGAAGCATGAGATGGGCCCATGTTGGATGGGGCTTGCACCTTCTACATGGCTGGTTTGGAAGAAGAGTTTCTGTCATCTGCACAGGACAAATGAGAGGTATTACCGCAGGCGAGGCAACGCCTGCCCAAAATCAAACGTCCATGTGGCAGGTCGTTCCAAGGAGCTTTGGCTTCAGAGCTGGAGCCTTGGAAGGGAATGGATGGGTTTCTTCGGCTAATGCTTGCTTTGCTTGCTTTCAGGGCAAATGGCTTCCGCTTAGATGTTGGCTGGGGCCTCTGCTCCCACGCCCCTCTAGTATGTGTTGCAGGCATGTGCAGCGTCAAGGTACCACACCCATGGTGAACCTGGGCAGCCAGGGTGCGGCTGAAGTTACTTTGCCCGGCTCTTGTGTCGATTTCAGTTTCAATCATGAAGCTCAGCTTGATCTTCACAATCCAAACATGATCTAAGGGGCATTCCGAAGCCTCCAACAGCTGTGAACATGTGCTCTCCAAAGATTCATGCCTCACCCCTACTTGTAAGCAGAACGCATCCTGTTCGGAAGGTACTGGACTGCGACTTCGTTTCGAATCGATCAGGAGATCATGAACACGTGCATCCATGATGATTTGTTTTGGTTCCTTGCCTCAGAACACAATCTCACAATCTTTTCCCTGGAGGACCAGCTACCACAGGAACCATTCACGGTCTTCAGCGATAGACCCGTGAGTGCCCGTGCCTTTGCAGTGTTTTGCTAGCGTGAATGTTTAGGTCCACATGGTCCACAGAGATCAGCTCGTAGTAAGGTCATGGGCACGCCTACCGGACGAATAGCAGCGTCTCGGGCTCAGCCTTGGCATTAGGCCGGGCGGTGAGAGGCCAAGGCAGGCCATGTTTGGATTTCTCTGCTCCTGGGTCCAATGCAAGTTCTTCAGCCATAAGGTTTGAGCGTGGTGACGTCAATGTTGAGCAGTGGGATCTGGCCTGAGACAACATGCAGCCCGTGTGCGTGTGACGATTGCCCTTCGATTCATGTGGCAGATGATTCCAACAACTCAGCAACTCCAAGACCTGATTATTTCAAGTGCCTATGTTCTTGATTGCAACACAGTTTAGCAAGCCTCCTCCCTGCAGGTCTAGTTTGTGGCTCAAGATGACTGGTAGAGCCGTGAAAAGGGGGGAGAGATGGTGATAATTTCGATCATCTCGAGCAGCTAATTCAGCATGTTCTGGGGCTGCAGCAAGCAGCGCTGTTCATCGAGCGTTTGTGACTCAAACTGCCGGGTCTCAGAGTTAACCTTCTTCGGCACTCAGGATGAGGTGCAAGAAGGGAAGGCTCACTCATCCAGCGAGCTTGTACCGGAGGCTCGTGCAGAGTTCACATATGAGAACGGCGAGGCATACCTTGGTCAATGGGTTGGTACAGAACGGCACGGCCATGGTGTTCACCGTTGGCCGAATGGTGCCAAGTACGAAGGTCAGTTCGAGAGAAACCGAGCGAATGGTCAGGGCACATTCCAGTTTCCAAATGGCGGTGTGTATGAAGGCCAATGGAAGGCAGATCGTGCACATGGCCACGGAAGTTACAGACACTTTGACCAGGCCTCATATGATGGCCAGTGGCGCAATGACAAGCAACACGGCGAAGGTGTTGAGCTCTGGCCAGACGGTGCTCGATTCGAAGGTCAGCACCGGGAAGGCCAGAAAAGTGGTAAAGGCAAACTGTTGTGGCCGGATGGGTCTAGCTACTCTGGAAACTTTGAGTCCAACACGCTCCATGGCGACGGCGTGTATCGCTGGGCAGATGGCAAAGAGTACAGCGGCCAGTGGGCCAGAGATCGCATGAGTGGTGCAGGATGTTTCACCTGGCCAGATGGTCGCGTCTATACTGGCCAGTATTTCGACAATCAGAAGCATGGCCAAGGCATGATGCGGTGGCCCGATGGAGGCCTCTACGAGGGTCAATGGGCCAAGGGCCTTCAGCATGGAAGCGGCACACATACCTCCTCTTCTGGTGCTTGTTCCTCTGGCACCTGGGAAGCTGGCCGATTCACTGGCTGAATCCAGCCGCATCGACATCTCACTGACCAATGCGTCGTTCATTCAGGGATCAGAGCGCAAAGCCCTCCGAATCCTTATGCAGAGACTGCTGTGCTCAGTCACAACATGTCACCGCACTGTTCTCAACAAGCCGCAGCGTGCCGATGAGTTCGACATGACATGCTCCTTGCTGTGTCCCACACGTGGACACTGTTGTTTGGCCCTCTCAGGTGGTCCTGGAGTTCAAGCCCGGCAATACTGTCATGCCAATGGCCCTGAAAAGCAGCTGCTTTGTGCTTCAAATGTCTTTCTCTTGAACAAGGCCTGGCACAGAAATGTCGGGCATGATTGTCATCATGCCGCCGCCAACCTTCACCATCGTTGCCAGCGCTGCGCCGCAGCTGCCGTGGACACAGCAGTGCGGTTGTATCCTACAGAGCCTCAAGTTTGCATGTTTCCCAGGCCTTCCACGACCTACAATGAGCTCCCCTGCACGTGCAAGTCTGAGCTGGAAAGCCTTGCTTGACATGCATGGTTTCTCGATTCTTCAATTGAGTTAGCTCTACAAAACGTTTGTGAGCATTCAGAATTGCATTCATGACTGCTCACAGGCTTCAATCAATCAATCAATCAATCAATCAATCTTCAGATGAATCTAGAATGTTGGACGCGCGTTGGGTCATATTCAGTTTTTCTGAGGTTCACTGCCACCTGAGATTTGACGCCTGCGTGAGAGAATGTGAGTGAGCTGCGAGGTCCTGGCCAGAAGCAGATCGACTGGCAGGGTGACTGTCTGACAATGCATCGGCCAAACAGAACCTGAGTTTGCTTGCCTGTGTTGCTGAGGCGGTGGGTGTGTCCCTTGGCAGACACGGCACCGTTCAAGGAGACCACGTATGGAGTCAGGCTGAAGGCACGGTTCGGATCCGCCTTTGACGGCTGGAACAAAGCAGCTTGGTGAGGTCATGAACCCGTCGGATCCAGGCGCAGCTCGGTCGTGGCGTGCACCCGCCTCAACTCCTAAGCAATCAGCGCATGTTTGCGCTAAACTTGTGAATGGGATTTTGACTTTCCTTTCTCAGATCGAGCTTTGGGAGCAAGATGCTGCGAAGCCAGCCAGGGCCTCTTTTTTGATCTGAGCTTGAGGCTTTTTGCTTGATGGAACAGCGCGAGGTGGCTGCCACCCGCGGGATTCGAGGAATGGAAGTGCTGGAAGCTTTGTGCTGCGGAACCGATACAGTCCAATCCAGAAGAGCAGCCAGCTAAGGTCTGGCCCCATGCAGGCGGCTCTGTCCCAGGAGAAACAGCTTCTGGGCAGCCGGAACCTCGACAGCTGCACTTCAGGGGCAACTGACAGCAAGACAACAGCCAAGGCATCAATACCATTCGCTTTGACATCATTCCTTCGCAGCCAATTGGCAATGTTCCCAACACTCGACTACGGGTTGTGGCTGGGGCCGCGGCATGCTGTAGAGTGGCTCGTAGCTTTCAGGGAGTCTGACTGCAGGCACCGCCCGGCTTCGTCATCATTAAACGATGTCCGATGCCTGACGATCCTTCGCACATAGTTTCAGTGAGGCGGCTGGCTTAGCTCCAGGTCTGAACTTCCAGCGGATCGAGTTGCCAGAGTGCGATTGCATAGGCCACGGGTGCTTGCTTGCCTGTCCTTTTTCTGCTAGGAGATGCGCACGGGCCCATAACTTCTTGTGGACTTGAGGAGTCTGCAGGGACCGGTTTCCCCAAAGCCAAGGGGTAGGGCAAAGCTGCCACAAAGACATGCAGACGTGTTCTGGCACGACAGTGCATGATAGTACATGTCGTGGATTTCTGAAGGCTCCGATTCCAATTCATTCGAGCTTGTATTTCACGAGCCGGGCCGGGAGCGCAGCTCATGCCACATTGGCACATAATGTTTGGCACAGTCTTTCATGCAAGGTGCCATTCAGGGAGGCACGCAGTACTCCTTCTCACTCCAGGCTGGCACGTCTTTCAGCATGCTGACAGAAGACAGTTGAAAGAGCAGTTCTTTTTTGCCAGATGCAGAACCCAGAAAACTACATAGCTGACGACCTGAATGTCTGGTCTTTTGACACCCTTCGACCAGATGGAGTTGCTCGCGTGCTGAGCCCAGTTGTATGCCTCCGCATGAAAGACGTGAGGCGAGTCAAGCGCCGGCTTCTTTTGTCAAAGCTGTCTGCTTCGCCGAGGATACAGCTCGCTCTCAGGGCTTCTTCTTGTATCCTTACGAGCTGCCCGGCTTGACCCGAGTCGAGCTAGCACAAGGCATGCCATCGCAGGCCAGATATGTGTCCCATATCCCAAATCATCAGAGCCTAGGTTCTCATCGTTCGTGGTGGTGCCGCTCATGCGCAAGGCTGCTGTATGTTTGGGTTCACGGACAAAGCCTCTACAAAGTACTTCTCTTCTTTTTAAACTCCTTGTGCATCTAGGATGGTCCCAAGGGTGCAGCTCTGTGCAGCTTAGCAGCTTAGACAAACTTGCCCCGCAGCCCGGCCCACAAACCGTCGTGGTCCGCTTCATATCGCCTCTGTCATGGCCTTGGCGTCACTTTAAACAACCAGAGTAGCATGTCAATGCGACAACCTCAGGCTCATCCCGTTTGATGACTACATCCGCATTCGGGCTCCTGTCGGCGTGGCATGGTACGCTGCAGACCTGCAGTTCAGCACGGAAGCTGCCAGATGCTCAGAGCGAGCCCTCGCTGGATCCCCTGCTGACATACCAGCAGCACTTGGGTTTTGAGAAGGCGCTGACACAAGCAAATCTGCTTGGGGCACAAGACCCAACTGTGGAGTTTGAAACGCCCAATGCCGCTGCCCAAGACTGCGTCGTTGATCGAAGTCCGTCTGTGAGCATGACCAAGCGCTCAGTACTTTCGCAAATTTGCGATCTCAGGAGCTTGCTGTACAGCTCACCACCACTGCAGAAGCCAACTTTGAGCTTGATGCTCGGGTGTTAGATGGCAGAGCTGTGAGCAGCCATCGTATGTGCCAACTCAGGTATGGCATGGCAGCCAGAGCAGAGATTCCGCAATCTACGTGGCCAGTCTAAGATGTTAGTCTGCATTTGCTGCAGTTTCTGCTGGAACCCACAGCCTCAGGCCAGTGCCGAATGCCTGGTGGATTGAACAGTGCTTGCCTGAGGGGCCCTCTCTGCACAGTTGCTCAAGCTGAGACATCAACGTGAATGAGCTTCCTCATGAAGCATGCATTAGGTATCGCCGAACAGGGCTTCCTGCACCAAACAGCTGGCGGTATATCGCATCCAAAGGGGCCTCAGGATTCAAGACGCAAGTTCTTGTGAACACCAGGGCAGCAGACTTAGCATTCCAAATCACCTCTTTCTGTGGCGCCGTAACGTTGCCCTATGAGATCGTATGGGCATCTCGCAGCATGTCAGGTCGAGCCATTCAACATTGTTGCAGAGGGATGGCAGAACCCAACGCTTTTCGCTGCTCGGCTGCGCTCATGCAAGAGAAGCATTTTCCCTTAACAGGAGGTTTTGTGAGGAGATGTGAGAAGGTTCATGCCAAGCGCAGCAACACCTTGCGACGGGAGTCATGTGCAGGAAAAGCTGGAACTGCGGCAGAGGCATTTTCAGGCGATAGTAGTCAAGTCTCTTCGACGGAACTGGCTCTTCCGTTGTGAAACGCATGGGAATAGATTGCTAATAAAGATCGACACAGACCAAGCACTCTGCGAGGAAGGAGTTCACATCTGTATGGCGCTGGCATCCAGAGGAAATGGCTTTACAACAACGGGTATCCAACCCTTGGCAATGCAGAACATGTTGTCGGCTGGCGATTGTTGACATTACATGCTAAGCGTACAACGTCGCAATTGCTAGTCCGTGGCGTGGTGCGCGTGCGTCAGCCACAGTCGATCTAGCATGGTCCCAGAACGGGCAGCGGTGCACAGCATTCTATTTGTGGAAACCAGTTCAAGTCTGCCTGGCCGGAGTTCTTTCAAAGACTGCACATGATGGAAATGCACAACATCTTCGCCCTAGCCCAAACAGCTCTGCAAGGTCTTTGAGACAACCATGGAGGTGCTGAACTTAACTGAAGGATATGTTCCATGTCGCTCCTTGCAACGGTGATTGCTAGGGCTTTGATCGCAGTCACATCGCGCCAGCGCCATAGGTCATGCCCTTCCTCCAAGCAACAGCGTCTGGGTCAGCTGCCTGGGCGAATGCCGCGCAAACAGGAGAGTTGAATGCCTGTTGCTGGCACTACTAAGGACAGAGCTCATTCCGGCCATGCTCCTCGTGGAAGCACCACCAGGGCGCATGCTTCAGTACAGAAGTTGTCAAATGTTCGAGCACGCTGCTACGCGCATTTGCTCACACTGAGGTTCACCTACATTTGCCCGTTGTCTCCCACGGTGTATATGCCAACCTATTCTATTTCTCTGCCAAGCGATGTGTCCTGCAATGTTGACCACAACACGCTCGCAAATCGCAACAAGCAGCGGCCTTAATGTGCTACAGCCGGCGCTGCTACAAACCTTGTTACATGCTGGCTGCACCCAAGCTTTCTGAGGCTGTTCCTGGAACTACCGTCTGGGCTGCAGGCTGCTGGGCGTCATGGAATGAAGTTTGCCAAACAACAGCCTGAACGCAGGGCGATACACGATATGCCTTCACCATTGACGTCGTGAATGCCAGGCCAGGTGATGCAGGAGAGGGCATCAGAAGCTGAGATCAGATAGCGGATGGCGTGAACAGGTTCATTGACCCCTTGCGAAACTTCTTCCGCTTGGCCACCATGCTTGCTGGCGAGGCCCTCCATTATCCTAAGAGCAGAATGCAGAAGACATCCAAGTCATGAGCGGCAGAATGACGAAGTGTACGAAAGAGGTTTCCATGTGCACTGGCACTGTGTTCCCTTGCAGTCACGCTGGCTCACGTCCACAATGCTGTAGCAAGAAGAGCCATGCCAGCGAACTAGGCAAAGAGGCATATGCTCTCCAGAGTCACTTGGCGGGTGACAGTGCCACCAGTTTGGGTGTTTTTTTCAAAAGGAGCGCTCTTTTGAGGTGCTCGAGCAGGAGTTGCGCTGCATGTTCAATCATGTCATAGGGAGGCATGCCCAAGGTCACTGTGATTGCAATATTGGCCCTGTGCGCCCCTGGTGGGCAGACAAGAACATGCTCGAGTCTGCAGCAGTATGACACTGGGCCATTTTCAGGTATGTTCGGCATTCACATTTCCTCTTTGAGATAGGCGTATTCAACTTCAACAAGCCAGTCCCTGTTATCTCTGAGCAGGTTGATTGGGCAGTGAACTGGACAAACAGCTGCCATCCAAGTCCCACTGCGGGCACCAACTTTTCGTGGTTTGAGTCCTGCAGTTGGATTGCATGCGACTGCCTGTGGGGAGCCCTGTCCGCTCCAGTGGCCACCGATGAGCTGGCACCCTGCTTGGAGGAGTCCATTGTCATGCAGTTGCTTGATCAGGAAACTCTGCTACCAAAGCACTTTGTGATGTTCTTTGGCAGGGAGACGGCAAAAAACTTACATTCTAAGTTGCTTCTGGCAGTAAGCATGCTGCCAAAAAAAGCTGCAGCTGAAACTTGCCTTGAAAATATGGCTGGGCCTGTGCGATGGTGAAAAAGCAGCTCCAGACTGTATCGCAGGCTGCAGACACTGGCCCCTAAATTCCCTGATATGTTTCTTAGACATACTTGTTTGTTTTGATCCTCTTGGCGTTCTCGGCATGGTACGCGGTCTAGCAAGGGGCGCGATAAAGGAACAAGTTTGCATCTCGCAGTTCTACGGGAATGGTCTGAATGCCAATAGCATAGCCTTTCCCTAAAACCTTTCAACCTAAGGAGACGAAATGGTTTTTGACATCGTTGTTGCGAACATGCAGGTCACAAACATATGAACTGTCCAAGCCCTGTGGCAAGTGCGATAAGTACAGAGACTTCCATCAATGCGGAGCTTTAGCATGAGCGGCTGCTCGCTGGAGACGTGAGTCCATCAGTTTCACCGCCCCTGGAGCCGCCGAGAGTTTCACCTACAAGTAGCAAGATGCGTCTGTGCAATGGCAGAGACTGTCAAAAATCACGCCTTGTGCACATGCGGCGCTTCACAATGGTTTTGCAAGCTTGACTTAGGTTGTTGTTTTGTGGCTCTGTTCTCGTAGCAGGTTGTGGAAGAAGCAAATGCAGCAGGGTTTCAGTCAGAAGCTCGGAAAACTCACTAAAAAACTAGCCACGTGGGCGTTTGACCGCAGAGCAATTCATGCAGTCGCCTTCAGGCACGATTGGCTTACAGAGGGCTTGAGAAGCTGAGGCTGGCCCAGAGGATGGACAACACGCGCTACATGCAATATGAGATCCGAGAGGACATGCTCTGCTTGCGCACGGAGGGAATCAATTGAGAAGGCACCTGGCATATCCTGGCATTGCAGGCCCCCAACTGAATGCGCCCCGGGTTTATCCCGCAGACGGACCCCTGAAGCTGCAAGCACAGACAGAGTGGAGAAAACTTCAGCAAAGAGGCTGCATGCCACACATGCCGAGAGGACTGGCAAAAGGAATCGATTTGTTGGCCACGCAGATATTCTCAAAGAATGGAAGTCACGTGTTTCTAGATATCTTCGATGCTCGTGAATGTCTTCAGCAGGACCAGATAGAAACTTTGTTTGCGAATTCCTGTCGCACAGAAAATCTAACGAGTGATTCTGGATGGGGAAAGCAGGCGACGTAGGACCACGAAAGAGGAGCAGAATGGGGTAACGTCAATATGGAATAACTGAGGGATTGTATGTGCCTGGCGTGCAGGCAAGGCAAGAAGGCAAAATCAACCTCCATGTGGCGAGCGTAGCTCCTTGACTTGTAGTCCTGAGTCAAGAGACATGGGAAATCGGGTAGCTGACCTTCAGAAAAACGCAGGCCCTCGTCAAAAGCTTCCTGCGGTTTGAGAGAGCGTGAAACGGTGCAACCTGCGGTACTGATACTAGCAAGGCTTTGAGGTTCTTCGAGACCTATGTATCCTTGCGCCAGAAGGACCGTGTGGTGGAAGCAACATCAAATGTCGCCGACTTGGTAACTGATTCATAACCACCCCTGAGACTGACAAGACGACTTGTCTCTCCTCCTGCAAGGTGGTGTCCTTTGTAATCGGTACTACCTTGGCAGTGACCGAGCCGACCGTACCACGGCATGTGCTGTGGGTTGTGTGCTTCGTGGCAGTTTGCTGACGGGGTGCAGAAGTTGTTGGAGCAACATGGCAAGGTACTTGAAGTGCGAGCTCCTGTTGCTTCCTTAGCTGGATCATTTTGCCTCTGTACCCTGACGGTGTTGCTAATTTGCCGCAGTGCGCTGGACTAAGATCGGTTTCAAAATCGCCCACTCCTGCGACGGCCAGGTACGCTCCTGATTACACCCTGTTGGGTAGAGAATCCTTGAAAATGCTTGCGAGGCAGCCGGATTGTCCTAAAAGATGTGCTACGGCATAAGAATACTGGCAATGGTGAAGTGAAGTGAGGGTGTCCTCCCCCTCTACTGCAGCGTGTCCAAAGGAGATCAGAGTGCCAGAATTTCTTCTCGCTGCCATTGTCAGTGAGAAACTGGATTGGAGTTGGAACAAGAACATGACGAACATTTTTGAAGGAGATTTGGCGGTACTGTTGGATCGACTGGAGCTGTTCTCAACTGGCGGCTTACTCAGCCGCCTGTAACCGCAGGTGGGCTGGGCTACGTGGATACCACTGATGCTGGTTGGACCGCAGATGGATTTATGCCCGGTGCCAAAGACATCAGATCCCAGAAACGCATCCTACACGTCCTCTCTTCGTCAGGTCAAGGCATGGGGGCAGCGGACGCAAGCATGGAGCACATCGCACGGGTCACAATTGCCCAAACCTCGGCTCGACTTTGTCAGTACTTGGCGACAGATCGCAGCAGTCTGTAAGAAAGCTTTTCCTGAGTCCGGAGCATGGCAGCTTGGAGACTATGGCCTCTACGTCACGGCCGGGAGCTGTGACACTACATTCCTGAACTCAAGTGTGCCGGTCCAGGCTGCACGTTATGCCGCATTGAGATGAGGTGCAAAATCCAATGTTTACACCGGCGCGAAACTTTTGGGGCTTCACGTGTGGTGCTCTGTGTTTGCTAACCTGCTGGGGGACTGGTTAGAAGCTGCGACCTAAGGATCTACGATAGCAACATGCTGCCACTCATGTCAGAGTCCTGGGTGGTTGCCTGAGCTTGCAGCTTGCAGATAATAGAGGATACCTAGTTCTCTCATGTGCTCAGGGTTAGCATAGCCTGCAAGAGGAGCGGGTTGGCCATGCATAGGCATGGTTGCCCTGAGGTGTTTGGCTTCCAGATCCAGGTTGTGCCGTGGCCTTGGAAAGCGAATCACATGCGTGCAAGTTTGTCTTTTGAAAGCAGACCGGGCCAGCACGCGAGGTTGGATCCAAAGCTGAAGGCCTACAACCAGGGCAACGGTTTGGGCCTCAAAGTGTCACGCAACAGAGATTTCTTGCTCATTGTCTCGCGGTGGATTACATGCTTGCCACCATTCACGAGGTGTAGACGGAGAAGCTGCAATAAATTACGTGGACATCAGCTTCATGCTGAGCACGAGGTCTGCACATCGACGTCTGTCAGAAGAGCACAAAATGCATGACAACAGCACGCAGATGCACACAGCATGCTTCGATGGCTGACTCTATGAACTTCCGTGAGAGGATAGCTCCGGAGCCCAGCCGCGCTCACTCGATCGCATCCGCCTCAAGTCATGCACAGAAGAGTTTAGGTTCCATCAGAGAGCAGTTCGCTGAGGTGGTCACCGCTCCGACTGGCTTCTTTTTCCCTCAGATCTGCCGCGTTCATACTACAAACTTGGTCCTGTAAGTGCCAGCACTTCTTGGCTGAAGGTCAAAGCTTCACAATCGACACGTTCACGTTCCACCCCTAGCCTTTGTGTCCGACTCCAGAGCATGAGGGAAGCAGTTGGCTGCAGGTCTGGCTTCATCGGATTGCCGAAGGGCACTGGTTGCCAGGGAAACAACGGGAACATTCTGAAGGTCACCCTCCCCTTCATGCGAGAGCTACGGTTCTAACCTCAGGGCGCTGGCCAAGCTGCTGGACGTTCCCTGCGCATGCAGTTACAAGATATGGCTACGTAGCCATGGTAACCTCAAGGAATGAGACGTACTACATGTTCAGAGCCTTGGTGGTGAACCCACGCGAGACCTTCCTGAACGTGGATTCACCTGAAACTGGGCTATGAACAATCAAGATGCAGCCTATGGCTCATGCTAGTGTTCACATCCTTGTGATCTGCGGCTGAGGACAAATATTGGCGCATTGAATCGCAAAGAGGAGGCATGGAGCTTGTCGACCTGAACCGCGTCATTCCTTCATTCGCCATCTACCCACGCTTGCTGGAGACCCAGGGAAGCGCAGCACGAAGATGAAGATGCGGATGTTATGCTGCGTGCTGTACCCCAAGCTCCCTTTGAGGCGCTACTTCGCCGTTGCCGCGCTTTCGCAGGCCTGCGTGCCTTCCTGCGGCTGCACGGTAACGTCAAGGGCCCTGTTGCCGGTCAGGTGGGTCTTGCATCCACAACCTACAGAATACATTTCAGAACTGTGCCATTCTCAGCATGTCATGAGGGTGCTGCGAAGCGCGTTTGGCTTGAAGAACGAGGGTTCCATATCAAACGTTCGTTGTCTCATGGCGTACCAAGGATGAGTCATTGCCACCGCAGCCAGAAGCCCACATTCGCAACGCAATTTTCTCAAGCAGTTCAATCCTGGCTGTCAGCAGCGCTGCCAGGCAAACCGTGCACATATACCCACCTGTGGGTACGACTTTTGGCGGTCTGGTTGATGGTGCCTGTATTGACACTGCACGAACCCCAGAAGTTTCTGCCTGAGCATGGGCAGTCGGAATCGGTAGACCAACTTGCCAGGATCCTGTTCTGCTGAGCCTTCAATTTCCGACCCCGCTGATCTCTGGAGTGCCCCACTTTGGCATGCCTGGAGATTTTTGCAGCAGTAGGGTAGCATGAAGAGCCGGCGGTCGTGGGTGAGGTGACTCGCTTACCTGAGTGGGTGTCCTGCAGAGTTGTGAGCCCAACAGAGCCGGTATCCTACAGCATAGAACGAGTGACATGAAATCCGTAGGTTCATATACATGTGTATATACATATATATATATATATGGTCACCCCCCCCCCAGGAACTACCCAGAGCATTAAAACACTGTAAATAGCGGTGTTTT
>CAJNIZ010047493.1:0-119979 GCA_905231905.1 Symbiodinium pilosum | reverse complement strand
ACATGTGGGTAATGGTCCCTCTGCTCCGAATGTACAGGGTGACTGAATGGGTCACAGGGGGTGGGGAGGTGTCACCCCGGAGGTAGAAGCGGTGAGGCCCTTAGACCTGGACGCAAGGGAGTATGCTCATTGAAGAAGTGCACATAGCTTATCGGGGACCTTAGGTTTATCTCTTTGTGTTTCTGCGTGTCCGGGGGTAAGCGCAATAACCGGGCCCTGCCACGGTCCATGGTCACGGAGACATTTCCTGCTTGGGGCAGTGCCCCGGCCCCTCCTTCCTGGAGGGGTATAGCAGTGAGAGAGAGAGAGAGATCAGCAAACGCCATTTTGGCTCAAGCCACTACCACATCAAGCCCCCTGTGAACACTCCGGCCCTGTCAGTGTAGTTTTCTCCTCCTTCTGTAAGTTCCAGGTGGGCTGTAGAGCAACCACACTCGTGCCGCTTCCCTCTGCCTGTAGGGGCAATAAACCACAAGGGCAAGGTCGAACACTACGCGTCTTCCTCATTGCCAACCTGCTCAACATCGCCTACCAGTTTGGAGCACACCGGCATCAGTTGCTGCACTGCAGGCCTTTGACCCGATTCAGAGGAGCACCTACTACAACTTCCTCCGCATCCACAACACTGGGCGAACCTGGACAACATATACCAGACCGTGACTCTGGCAAGGACACCAGCGAGGCAATCTTCACCCTGGAAGGCAAAGTCGGAGAGCAGAGGCAACGACCACCCCGGCAAACCAAACCATGGCGGCAAAGACAGGCGTAGCAAACCCACTGGGCAATGCAATTGATGTCGATTTGGAAAGCCCAGCCAACAAGAGACCCTGCCCCGCACCAGCAAGCTCCGAAGGCACACCCCTGACGCTCGAGCTCTTCCAGTCAACGATTCAACCCTTGATCGCTCAGATGGGAAAGATCGACACCAGGGTGGGACAGGTTGAGACCGCTTTCACAGAGCGCAGGCAAGAACAAGTGAACCTTCTCACAGCCATCACAAACGCGCAAAGCCAGCATACCACGGATTTGATAGCACTGCAGCGCCAAGAGAAAGTCAACACTGAGAGCATCACCTCCATTCAACAGCGTTTGGACAAACTTGAGGCAAGTCCACCCAAGCAACAGCACACCAACTCCACAACAACCGTAGAAGACAGGCAACCAGCGTTGATAATGGGAGGTTGGGCAGACGACCAGGAAGCCAACACAACGCTCCAGCTAGCAAAGGACACGGCACAAAGATGCAGCTCGACTTGGACATGGAGAGTGCATTCGTGCCAGGGGTCCGCAGAGGATACCTTGTGATCCCATATGCATCCCGCCACAATGAGGCAGAGAGCAACGTGTTTGGTCGCCTCACCACAGCCATCCAAGAAGTGAGGAACGCGAGAAAGGCAACAGGGGCGCTCAACCCGGACGGCACACCCAAATACTTGTGGCTGGCATACTCACAAACACCAGAACGCAGAAAGCGGGCAAGATACGCTGGCAAAGTCAAACGGCTATTGTTGGAGCAAGGTGCTGAGAAAGGAGATATCCAGGTGGAGTTTGCTACGGGCACTTTGTGGTGCAGAGGACGGCGTGTGGCAAGTGCAACGGCACCACCTCCGCATGGGCAGACCACCTCCAAGTCACCGCTGGGTTGGCTTGACCCAGAAGCTGTGGCAACTTTTACAGGCAAGACCAAGGAGGTGATCACGGCAGCATGGCAATCCCTCCTAGACCCGCAGGAAGTCCACCATGACACCCAAGCAACAGTTTCACGCAACACTTGCCACGTGGAACCTCGGAGGGATCTCTCTAAAAGAAATTCCTCACTTGTTCCATCAGCTGGAATATCACCCTCAACTGGGCAAGATTTCGATATTCACACTTCAGGAAATCATCCTTGAAGAGGATGGCCTCCAGTGTTGCAGCGGGCACAAGTGGACCGTTCTAGCGCACAAATCACAGTTGGAGTGGAGGGGTACAGGCATCGCCTTTCACGCCTCGGCAGTACCACAGCCACAGCAAGCATAGGGGCCACATTACACACCAACACAGGAGGCAGCATCCACATCTTGTCAGCACACCTACCACACCACGCCACTTTGGAACAGACTCACCACCACCTGCAGGAATGGCAAGCCAGCCATACACAGCTGCAACAGCACCCATGCATCATAGGAGCAGATTGGAACGAGACATTCAATACAGACAGCCAAACAGCAACCACCGCAAGGGGGGACCTTATCTTGGACTGGCTCTCACAACACAACCACCACCTCCCACCACAACATGACAACATACCCTCCTACCACCCTTACAACACACAAATGCGCAGCCGCCGCTTGGACTACATTAGCACGTCCAGGAAAGTCGCACAGAATATTATACCATTGGAGAGGTCCAGAGACTTTGCCCTCAGTGACCACGAAGCAGTAGTGGCAACAGTCACGTACAGAGACAAACAGGGGACGACAAGCCAGACCTTCACGCATCACCCCATGAAGCTCAAGCAACTGGGGGTAAAGCTCCCACACCCTCCAGCCAATGCACACCCCTGGGACAGCCTGGCAGCCATGGCGCGTACAATCACGGAAGCATACCCTAAGGCCAAATTCCAGGAGAGCAGGCAACTCAAGCAACACAGACACAAGCTCACCACAGGGCAAATCCCGCAAGACCAAACAAGACAGCGCTGGAAGCTGATCCAGGCAGCCCACAAAAGAGAGGGAAGACGACAAAGGCAAAAGCCCCTCACAAGGGTATCAGGACATCACAGTCCTGCTCCCCAAAACAGCGCAGCCATCCAAGTGGAAAGACACGCGCCCAATCACGCTGAGCAACGCCATAGACAGGACCATGGCACAGCTCTTGCTACACAGATGCAACCACATCCTACAACAACAGCCACCAGTCCACCAATTTGCACGTTCAGGTAAGCAGGCAAGCGAGCTGCTCACCACAATCAGGAGAATGGCGAGGATGGCCAGGGACTGGGGTTTCGATTTGTGGATTCTCATGGATATCAGGAAAGCCTTTGACAGCATAAAACAAACATCGGTTGCAGCCATGGTAGCAAGCAAGCTACAACACACACACCCATGGGAAGCAAGAGCGTGGTTGAGCATTATACACGGCCAAAAACTCCACCTTATCCCTGCCCCCCCAGCCAACCAGCAACCAATCCCAGTGAGGCAAACAAACGGCGTCCGCCAGGGCAGTCCCGACTCGCCAATCCTTTTCGCCCTCAAGGCAGGCCAGATCCTGGAGAACACCCTGGAAGCACACCAAACGCCCCCTCCGGTCCAGGGAAACCCAGGACCACCACACGAAGGAGGGTAATTCATGGACGACACATACCTCTGGTCCACGAGCCTACCGCGGCTGCAGAGGATGGCCACGGACCTTGAAAGGAGACTGGATGCACACGGCATGCAAATACAACCAGACAAGACACAGTTCATTCAAAGCCATGAAACGCCAGAACCGACAACCATCAGTTTGGGGAGGGAAACAATCAAAGCCAGACCACCCAATACCCCCATCAGTGTGTTCAACCAGCCAGTATCTTTCCAAGCAAACGAGGGCCACCTCGCAGCGCACCTTGCAACCAAAGCCAGAATAGCATTCCACAAGCATCCACTACTAGCCAAGCTCAAACCCATGGCAACGACCATTACCACAGCAGCCCTTTGGGGCTGTGAAAGTTGGCCAGTGCATCACACACTCCTTTCAGCAGCAAACACAACGCAATACCGGCTGGTAGCCAGAGCAATGGGGCTGAAGCGAAGACCCGGGCAAACAGGGTCGGAACACTACCAACGCCAGATCAGACAGGCAAGATTGGCAATATACAAAAACCGTCCTCTCAGGTGGTCAACACACATCCTCCAGTCCATCTGGAAACTTCACGGGCACATCGCAAGGCAGGCGAGCGCGAGTCCTGACAACGTAGCACAGGCAACCCTGCAATGGCGCAACCTGGCTTGGTGGAAGGAGGAGCAAGCCAAACCACGCGGCACGCGACACACAGCCAGATACAATCCGTTCCTAGATGTGGAACGGTACATTGTCCACACGGCAGGGCTGAGTTGGCAAACGACAGCACAAAACAGACAAACATGGTCCCACATGCAAAACAGCTTCATTCACGCACGTGACCTACCCTGGAGCTCAGGCAAGCAAGCCAGCATTCAAAATCTACACCAAACCGGCCCGGCAAACAAGTCAAGGATGCTGATGATCCATGACAGACCCCCACCAAGACAAGCAAACCCCCCGCCTCAGCAAACAGCCACCGCCACGCACAAAGCTCCCAGACGCCGCAAGAAAGACAGAAGAAGAAGAAGACAGAAACAGCAGAAGGATAAAGCATGGTTTGCGTTGCTTGCGCAGCTGGAGGCGGACCATAGCCAGTGACCTTGAGCAAGACCAGCATACGAGCTTGTCAGGTGAAGTCATGCAGCACCTGTAGCCGCAAGGAACAGAGCGCTCTCCTGCCCCTTTCTCTCCTTCCCAGCAAACATGCCTCCGTGCAGAGCCTTGGCGAACCTGGGAATGCAGATAGCGATCTGCCACCTCATACTCCGCGCGGTCGTGGCGCCGAACCAGAAGGACGACGATGACGACACAGAGGACAAATGGCCAAGCGAGGCCAACGATACAGAGAGCTCCTGGCAGCAAGGGTGGGGCAACTGGTGGAGTAACGACTGGAGCTGGAGCTGGCAACAAGCACAACAAGACCAGGCATGGTCCTATGCAGACACGCAACCGGGTGACGTGTGGCCTGACAACCAGCCGCAGCAGCCAGGGCAAGCAGACCAGCGAACAATGGAAGCAACCTCGCAACGAAGCGGCAGCAGCATGACGTCGGCAGAGTGGCAGTGGGGAAGGCCACAGCAACAGTACAACCCGCGCGAAGCAAGACAAAGACCGCTAGGCCAAGAGCAGCCGCCGCAACACGAACATCCACCACAACCGGAACACAGTCACAACCAGGCACCAGAAGCCCCCACAACGAACACTACGGCAGCAGCACCAGACCCTCGCACATCAGAAGCAACACAAGGCCACAACACATCACAACAACAGAGAGACGACACCCTCACCATGAAACAGGCCGCACAGCAGCTGCGAGTGCACCCGTCCAGACTCCAAGCCGCGCAAAAAGCACAGGCAGCAGCAGCCAAAAAGAAGACAACTGAGCAACAGCAGGCCAGTGCCACGCCGCAGCGTGCGGCCTCGTCAAGCAGTAACGCTACAGCGCGGGGCCAAGCAACACAGTCCGCGACAAGCCAGACACCGGCAGCGACAGCAGCGAAGCCTCCACAAATCAAGGCAGCACCAGCCACCGCGCAGAAAGCAGACATCCACCCAACTCCCAAAGCAACAAGCAGCCAAACGCCAACAAGCCAAGCACCAACAAGGAGGAGGGTAAGCAGGCCAACACCGTGTCAACTGCAGCAGCAGCAGCCAGGCATCCAACTCAACCACCACTAACACTCCTGGAGCCCAAGCAGCAGCAGCGCATTCCTCCAGCAAGCAAGCCCAGCCACAGTTTGCAGATGGGATCCCAGCCAACATCACGAACATCAATACACTCACAGCCACAGCCACAACCACAACAAGAGCAACAACCACAACCACAAACACAACCACCACCACACCTTCAACAACCTTCACCACCACAATCACCACCACAAGAAAGGCCAAGACGGTGGGGCCCGCAAACGCAAGAAGCCCAGCAGCAATACCAAGCCAGTTTTATAGCGCAACACAGGCAGCAGAGCGCAGCCGCCTCATCATCACCAACACCTGGAAGCCACGACGCAACCGGCACCAGCGACCCAAAACCAGCAACCACC
Organism: Symbiodinium pilosum; assembly: GCA_905231905.1. NCBI lineage: Eukaryota > Dinophyceae > Suessiales > Symbiodiniaceae > Symbiodinium > Symbiodinium pilosum. Next base: position 114,130 of record CAJNIZ010047493.1, on the reverse strand, counting down.
ACAGGCAGACAACAGTGCAGGAGCATGTCAAATTGCGTCCAACCCCGCCACCACACCATCTGAGCCAGACCAGACACAGACACCGTCATCACCAGCCACAACCCAGGGCAAGCCACAACCAAGCGGGCAACCACAGACAGAAACATGGGCACCGGCAGGTGCTCCGAGGATCGTACCAGATTGGGAACGTGACTTTGCCAACAGACATGCCTACCTACATGCAACACGTAGACAGCATCCTGCAGGAGCACGGTCACAAGCAGCCACACCCACAGGCCAACTGGACACAAGCAACGCGCCACACCACAAATGCGAAGCATCAACGTCGCAGGCGATGAACTCCCCACCTCACAACCGGCATGGCAACTTACCAGGTTGGGGCACCTCCAGTTCCTACTCGAGCCGTATCGCGCGCAGCCAGCAACCACATACTATCATGACTTTGGTGCAGGGACCAGCCCCCAGGAAGGCCATGACGCGCAACAAGCAGCACCACAATCACCAACAGCACCCACCCACACCCAGCAAACAGAGAATGCACAACCACAATCACAACCACAACCACCAACCCAGCAAGCAACAGAGGCAACAAGCCCTGTGACACCAGCCGACGAAGCTGCAGCAGGAGGTGCCGAATAGATGAGAAAGCGCACATGCAAAAGTACCTGCAAAAACAAGCCAGGACACCACAACCACAACAAGACAAGGACGAAGCAGCAGCAGATGCAGCAGCAGATGAGGATCCAGAAAAGCAGCAAGCCACGCAAGAAGCGGCAAACAGGGATGCAACCCAACAGTTACACCAGAATCCACGGCAACAGCCCGACAAACAAGCCCAAACAACCAAGCCAACAGCAGCTAAAACAAAGCCGCCAACAAGAAACACAGAAGCCTGCCAACAGCCACCACACCTACCACCACCACAGGAGTCAAACAGCAGCAGCAGCCATGAGACGCCAGCACCAAGCCACATACACCACCACACTCATTTTGTCACCATTCTGGGCCACGAACCCCCATTCACCGCTCTCCAGCACGGCTTGCCCGTACTAAGAGACCTCTTGAGCTACCAAGTCAGAGCCCAAGCCAGCATACAACAACCACCACAACACATGGCCCCTCCACCAATACCACCACCCACATATGAGGAGTTGCAATTATCTTACCAGATTGCGCAAGCCCTCACCACACAGATTCAGCGTATCACAGCCAGGATACTGCAAACGAATGCAGTTGGACAACCAAATCGCACACATCACCACAATGATGTTATAACAATCGATTCTCAAAAATCGGAGAGCCATGCAGAGCTGGACGCACAGCCACAGCAGGGGTCAAGCCAGCAGCAACAACAACACAGCAGCCAAGCAGAGACACAACATGGCCAATGCCAGCACAGCACGAGAGAGAGCAAAAACAACAAGTAAGTGATGGGCAACAGCAACAACCACCATCACCTCACCAGTCACTTCCACCACCACAACCCTTGCCAACCGAAGTGCAGCAGCCATGGTGGGTGTTAGGCATACATGCAAACCAAGCAAACCAGCCAATCCAACCCACGGAAGCTAGGACAGGCGCAAAGTCAGGGCCAACCTCCACAGCCAATCCAATTGGCAACCAAACCATGCCGGACTACACAGCAACACACCAGCAGCAGCCACCACAAACTATGCCAAGCACGCAACCAGCGATGCCAAGCACGGAGCAGAACTTGACAACACAAGCCACGCAGCAGCCATGGTGGGTCCTGGGCAATCCACAGACACCACATCCACAAAGGCACAGAAGCAGGTCGCCGAGAACAGTGGAGGACCTGTTCAATGCCCCACTTGCACCATCTCCACTGATGACGCAGCCAAACGATACGCAAGGAGCAGGCGAGCCGACAAACATGGAGACGGAAAGCAACATGGGCAACGATGACAAGACCGCGGACGACAAGAAGAGCGACGGGCGTGGCAAGAACTGAGCGCTACAGCAAGATCATTTGAGCTTCAGGCAACCGTGACATAAGTCTCACACTTTGAGGGGTAAGCCAAATATACATGGTGTTCCACCCAAGGCACTTTCCTCAACCTTTCATCCCTAGAAGACTCTCCTCCAAAGGCCCACAAAAGAAATTGGCAAGACCCATACTGTTCTCATAGCTCTGCAAGGAGGCCAAGACTACAAAGGGAAGCAGTTAAAACAGTTGTCTGCACAGTTACCCCACCAATGATGTGGCCAAAACACCAATAGGAAGCCAGGAAGGGTGCAGATGAGGGTGCAGAGATATCCTGCATAAGCTGGTTTTTACAGTTACCCCCTCAATGATGACAGTGCACACCTCCAGGCAAACGAGCCAGCTGCCAAAATTTTACCTATAAGTAGTCCACAAGTGGTATCTAGGAATAGTTCAGTCCTCCATAAGCTGTTTCCACAATTACCCTCTCTAAGATGACAGTGGGCACCAGCTGGCAACCATTATGTAGCCACCAAACCACTTCACAGCATACTAACCAGTCTTTTCCGGCCTGCATAGTACTTTCGGCAAAGGAATGTGGTCAACGGTGGCAAGTTCTCACCCCGCAAGGAAGCGGCTTGCGGCCAATTTCAGAACGTGGGTGGCATAATATGAATACCCTATGCGATTTCCATTGGGCCCCGAAGTGAAACCCCCACTCTGAAATCACGAAGGGTTACTAACAGAGTCTGGGGCTGGGCATTGAAGCCCGGAGGTGAGATTCCTCTCGCCTCCATAGCCTGAGCGAAAGAAAGGAAGAAAAAAAGATCAGCAAACGTAGCCATTGGCTCAAGTCTCCTTGCTTTGCCTTTCCTTGAGGGGGGGGATCCCCGCACCGGCCTATCTTGCGCGCGAGTAGGTGGACGTGTGTCCACCAGGGGAGGCTTGAGGCCTCACAACCGCGGCCATTTTAGATCGAGCGGGTGTGCAGGCAAGCGCCCGGAGGAAGCTCGGATTTGTTGGGACAGCACCTGCATGGGGACTCTAAATAAGCCCCCACCGCGGAGATTGCAGCCACCTGGAACCGGAACGAGGTTGAAGCCTTCTCGACTCTTGTGGGAGTAGCCTGGGGACGAACTGTGGTTTGGACTCGTGTGGGTTGGTCCATGTTTTTTGGGCACCTCAGTCAACCCTTGCAACGATGGCACCGGAACACTAGGCCGGCGGAACTGAAGGAGGTACCTAGACAGGCCAGACAGGCTGCAAGGGGAGACAACAATAAGAGTCAGAGGCCAAGCGAGATCATCGATGGCGAGGAAAGTGACCTGGAGACAAGTCAACTGGAATACGTGGTGATGTTTTTGGGAAAAGGGCCCAAGACAAAAAGCTAAACGATGAAGACGCCTTGACAGGGAACGATGAAGGAAACATTTAAATAGAGGAGGATGTGAGAGAGCTGGCGTGGAGAGTACAACACGTGTACGAGGGGAACAAGGAGTCCCCCATGCTCAGTGAACTGCGGCGATACCTGAAACGGAAAGGATGCTGGCGAGACTAAGGTGATGAGAGATGGATAGCAAGCATGGAAATGGAAGACTGTGAAAATTGCTGAAAAGCTAATCAATACGAAGATGTCATAGCAAAAACCAACCGAACAAACTGAACACATCGTGTGACAAAGGAAGCAAGTGGAAGGTAAACGCGAAGTGAGGAATTCAGCATGCATGCAAACCGGAGATCCGCTAAGCAAAGCCTTGGTGGAGAGACCAGCTAACGAACCCATCCTGATAGAGACTAACTCGCTCAACCAGTGACCAAGGGGGACGTAGGGGTACAACTTACTTCTGGAATACCTTGGAAGCCGGGAGCGGAACATTAAGGGCCAAAGATGGTAATGCAGTTTACAATTCAAGCAAGGCAGCAAACTAGAACTTGAGGAACGTGGGAAGCCGGTTGTACAAAGCTGCACGTAGCGACCGAATGTTTATCCGACCTACGGATTGCAATTAGGGCTGCTAGGCGAATAGCAACATTGCAGGCAGTGAGATGCAGGGGAGAGTGAATTATGCATGGGGTAGGGTTGGTTGCTCGTTTGATGACCACCTTCCAACCTTCCTCGGCCTATGTTCCACACATGAGATGAATTTTCCAGAAGGGAGAGTCATTTGTTGCAGGCTTTCTCCCGGCGACCACTTTCCACGGTCACTGGCACAGACCGGATAAGGGATGGGGAGTAGAAAACGGATGTGTTTTATTTTCTGTTGTGGGGCTTTACCCATGGTGAGCTTGGGACAAAGCTTGCCATCTTGACATTCTTGACCTTGCGAGTGCTCAGCCTTTGAAGGAAATCTTGCTGAGAACTTACATGTAGATTTTCCCGCAAACGCATCCTAAAGTGAGTTTTGCTATTTTTTTTACTTGTGAGGAAGGATGCAAGACGGCGCGAAAGAAGTTTCACAACTGGTTAGAGTAGGGAGGAAGCTTTACTTGGGAGCCAGGCGACCCGTGCTCTTAGAGGTGGGGGAGAAGACGGGAGGGGGCTGGCTCCTGATTTCGCAGTACTCCGGTCCTCGCCAGCACCGACGGCAGGCTCTTGGACAATTTGGGCTCGGGTTGTAACCCCGACTCACCCGTAAGGGGTGGGTATAGCGCGAAGAAGAAGATAAGCAAAAGAGGGTCAGAAACTTGCTAACTTCCTGGCCAGCATTTTGCTGCCTGATGGCGTCCTTCCAAGTGTCCAAGATTGCGCGCGTGTGGAGGGGGAGGGGGGGGGCGGGGGCGGGCTTGTGGGGGCGCGCTCCTGAGCCAGGCTCCTCGAGCAAACTTGGGATTCTGGGCGTTCAGGGAAAGAATTGCTTCGCTGGACGGTTTGTATAGCGCATGGAAACTGCAAACTGATTGAACAAAGGCTACCCGCCCATTTTGACACGCAGTTCCAAGGTGAAAAGACAGTCCTAGACGAGAAGCCGCAGGTGTTTCCACCTGAGACGTCCTGGGACAGTCCATTTTGCCTTTGACGTTTGCATGAGCTTGCTGGCCATTTGGCTTGCAAGGCCCGGTGTCTCTCTAATCGGAATCGTTTCCGTGGACTCCATTGTGCCCTCGAACACAAAGGTCAGTGCAGGGCATGGCAAGGGAACTGTGCAGCTTAGCTCCATGCTTCAGGTAAGCAGCATTGAGAACTATGTGACCGTCACCTTGCGTTTAGCCACGCAGCCGGATGGCCAAGTTGGATTTGCAGTGGCGAGAGGTTTTGTCAATCCAGTTTGCCCACATGTCGCAAGACTGCACAGTGATGAATGTCATCACATGAAAGAAGGTAGCTCATGTATTGGTTGCGTGGAGACAGCACATGGACATTGCGCACCGTAGCGACAGCACAAGTTTCGAGCAAAACACGCAAACCCAGTTTTACCTCCGCGGTTCACTTGTCACCCTTATTATATTATGACTTTGTCATACGACCTGCGCCAATCATTCCTGCATAGTCATGCCGCTGGCCACTGAAGAGCAGGAGAAGCCGAAGCCTTGGTAACGCTGGCAGAGCGATTCACAGTCGTTGTTATGTTCGTTACTTGGGTGTTTTTGTCTGTCGACCAAGGCTGGCTGAGGTCCAGGAATGGGCTTCGGGCATCTTTGCAGCTCCGGGAAAAGCACGCAGAGTGGCTCGTCGCCAAGCTGAGGCTGCAGCTGTGCCTTGGACATTTGGGTAAAGCTCTCTGCCTTCGTTGTTGCCGTCCTGTAGCTTCTGCACTTATGCACCAGGCGCTAGTCGGTCAGGGCTCCAGTGGAGCGTTCGCGTGGCCAACTCACGACCAAGCCACGTCTTCGCCTCCAAGTCTGCAATGATAGGCAGCGGTCGCTGAGGTCTGGTTCTAAATTCACGTTTGTCCCTGTCGGACGCTTCAATCTCAGGCTGGCAATGCAGCTTGACTCTGGGCCAGTTGGACGTCGAGCCACCCATGCACTACGAGCCAGTGCCCTGTGGCTTAAAAGGGCGCATGCGTGGAACAAAAGCTAGGTCCAAGTTGAATTGATTTCCTGGCCTGCCTCACTCCACACACGTCGTGAGAGATGGATCAAGCATCATGCTTTCAACTGGCTTGGCCTAAGTCCTAAGTGAGCAGACATACGAAGCTACGCGGTTTCATCCCGTCATGTCGCTCTCAAACACAAAGCCTGCACGGGTTTTCACTGGAGGCTTGAGCACAGTTGTAAGAAGGTATCCTGACGACGTTCTTTCAGCCGAATATTTTTTTTTAGAAGCCGGCTCAATCTGCAACTTTGCTTCCTGGATGAAATTGGATCTGCCCGATTGGTCAGGTCTGCGAGGCCCTCCACTGGGCGAACGGGACCGTTGAGCCAGACGGGTGTGGAGCTCGGATCATGCATTGCAGATTCCGCGCGTATCCGCGCGTGTTCTTTGACATCCGCGTACACAGCACATGGAGGGCGATGTCCCAAAATCCATAGGATGGACGCTTGCTTGTTCAAGCTGCAGGTTGGCGGACCGGCTTGCAAACTTGGCTGTGGCCTTGCATACACCGACATCGGCCATCCGAGTCCTCTGCGCGGCAGCAAAGGCAAGTGCTGGGCTGTGGCATGCTCTCAGGAAGGGCAAGCTATCCAGATCAGCAGTGCTCAGGTCTAGACTTTACGCAGAATTTCGGACCACTCTTCGCTTGAGCTTAGTTCACATATGGGACGCAACAAAAGCTAAGGCACTCTGCGCCAGCGAGAAGGAGCTGGTGGCTTTCGGCAGGGTCGAGGAAAAACGCATGTCAAAGAGTGACAAACTTGCATGGGAAGAGTGGAAGCTCTCCAAAGCGGCGGAAGGTTCGCACGAATCTGAAAATGCTGAGCAGCTGCCAGAGGGCACCAAGAGCAGCCTGCAGGATGAAATTTCTGAATTTCAAGAGCCTGCAAAGATGGCGTCCTTACGGCCCTATCAGGCAGAGGCTGTTGCAGCAGTCGAGCGAGTTTCTCCGGAGAACTGCTGCGTTGTTTTGCCCTGCGGTGCTGGTAAGACAAGGGTGGGGGCAGCCATTGCTGCGCAATTTCTGGATAACCATCCGAACAGTCTTGTCGTTGTTCTGTGTATGCGTCGTGAAGGTGTGCGGCAATGGTCTCGGGAGCTCCTTTGCAATTGGGATTTGGGTGCGCTGGAGGTTGGTCAAGCCGGTGCATCCGGTGCTCAGGCGCTCCGAAGCTCACGGATTATGTTGGTGACTTACCATCGCATGCTGTCGGAGAAGCGCCGATCCCAAACACCCAAATCCTTGAGCTGGGAAGATGACGGCATTGGTGAAGGAGGAGCTCTGGATGGAGATGCTGGAGGAGCAGTAGCTGCTCGCTTCCGCTCCTCGTCTGAAGCTTTGCTCATTGCAGACGAGTGCCACATGGTGCCGGCGCCAAAGATCAGCGAGCTTTTGGAGACGTTGCTTGAGAAAAAAAGGTGTCGCAGACTTGTTGGCCTCACTGCCACGCTGCTCCGCGAGAGCGGTGCTCCTGGAGTTGCAAAGGAGGGGGAGGGTGACGTACCCTGGCCACTGCTTGGCACCTGCGTGTTCCGTGAAACATTTGCAAACCTGGCTCCCGACTTTCTCGCCCCTGTCCGATGCGTTGAGGTGTCGGTGCCGGTAGTGGGGGAATGGCGCAAGCTTTTCAAGAGGCAGCCGCTTGCAGCGGCAGTTTGCCTATCAAGCGAGAAGTGGGTTGTTCTAGAGCACCTGCTGGCAAAGCATGCCGGCGAATCCATGCTGATCACGGTGGAACGGTGTGAACAAGCAAGGCTTCTAGCTTCCATGTTCGGCATCATACCTTTGGATGGGTCTGTTCCCGCTGCCCAGATGAAGGACTACCTGGAGCGATTTCGACGAAGGAAGATCCTAGCACTGGTTGCTACCCACGTCTTGGATGACAGTGCAGACTTCCCCGAGTTGTCCGAGCCGCGGATTCATGATGTGTTTGTCTGATTTGTGCTAACCCACTTCTCCCCAGGGAGTTAACCCTTTTCTCATTTCACAGTAGCAGCCGCTACACACTCAGCTTTCAGAGCAATATACCAGCACTTTTAGACCTTTTACTCAAATGATGCCTGTTCTAGCTTCATGCAGAGCGTGTGGTTGATTGAGTTTGGGAGGCCCTCGTCAATCTGAGATCCTGCCCTGCCCCAAGAGGCTTGAACTGATGCCATCTTAGGTAATGATACAGATGGGTGGCCACTTCGCAAGCCGCAGACAAGAGCAGCAGCGGCTAGGAAGGCTGCTGCGATGGGGCCCCATCAAGCGACAGCGCTGGGAGTCAACTGGAGCCTCTTGTCTGGGCTTTGCAATCTGACAACTGATCTGTCTGGTCATGTTTTCTAGACGCCTGCCACGCCCACCTATGAGAATGCAGTCCAAGGCCCGGCCGACTTTCTACGTCTCGTGCTCAGATGTTTCTTTGCAGCCAGCTTCCAGTAGCTTACAACAATCGAACAACGCATGTTTTTGCAGCGAGGTCCTTGTGCACGAAGGCACGGTTGAGGAGCGCATGAGTCGGCATCGCACAAAGTCCGTGCTTGGAGTTCAATACGAGCGTGTGGAATCGTCTACCCTCACATCCAACCCAATCTCAACTCTGGCGGGAAGAAGCGACTTCTTACATAGCGGGCCAATTGAAGGGACAGACTTCGAAAAGGTGCATTTGGAAGCCATGGCTGCCAACTATCGACACTGTCTGCAACTGTCACAAAACGTTGCGGCTAGCATTCCGCAGCGAGCAGGCTGCCACGGCAGCAAAGAAGCTCAGCTTGCAGAAATTCGACGCTGGCTCCGCGGTGAGCCGCTGGAAGATGGCTGGGACTTGCAGGCACTCTGCGGCTCGAACAGATTTGCATGGCAGCAGACAACTGACTTAACTAAGGTTGCTGAGCCATGTGAAAACTTACAACAACAATCACCCATAGAATATTCTTAGTACGGAATCTGCGCAGGCGTCCCCGCCCATTCCATCCTCGGGCTCATCTTCATCATCTTCATCAGAGAGTTCTTCAAGCGCCAGCTCGCATGGATCATCCTTGTCAACAGATGCCTCCAAGCAAGCCCAAGCTAAGGCTGCAGCAAAGAAGAAGGCTGTGCAAGCAGCAGGTGGTAGACTGGGAAAGCGAAAAGCTTCGGACATGCAAGCCACCCAAACCAAGCAGGGTCGTGGCAGCGGACGGGGTCGTGGATCCAAGGGACCTGCGAGAAGTGTTGCCTTACGCCCGATCACGGGAGGTGAAGGTCCAGAGATGGGCCAGGGACTAAGACCGTCCATTGCCGAGACATCTCCGTCCCAGGCGTTCGCAAACATCCTGAAATCCACGGACAGCTCTGTTGAGATCGATTTGGATTAGGCCACGGATTTCATTCCTGCCACTACAGTGGCTGCCCCATGCAGCGAACTTCTCAAAGTCAGTGCAGCTCGCTTAACAAGAAGCCTGGGGACACCTGCAACCTGTGTGTGCTAGTTGGGTGTGCCGTGGTCCACACCGTGACGGAGGCTTTCTTTGTACAGAGCCGTCAGGTAGACCATAGCACGCCAGCTACATGCCGTGGAAGGAAAACAGACGAGTGACAAGTAAAAAACAATGCGAACTACAGAAAACTGAAAGGAGGGTCAATGTAAGTCAATAAGTACCCAGGTGTGATCCTCGAGCACTCCTGCGCATCACCTTCCCGGTGGAGTACATGCGAGGCGGGCAGGGAGACATTTGAGTTGCATATGAGCTGACTGGGAAGTCCTAGGTGAGAATGCTGCCTTCTCCGGTCCAGCCATACAGTGCGGTCCCATTTGCCTCAAGCTTTGCAAGTGAAGTACTGGGCTGAACCAAGGACAGGGTTCACATTTCCTCAGCAGGCAGAGACGCACCAGAGCAGACTTGTTTGCTGTCTTTATGCATGTTAAGGGTGCGGATCTTGGAGCTGAAACGAGAAAAGGCTGAAGCAGCAAGCAAAGCGGAGCCAATCATGGAAGTAAGCAGCTGACGGAAAATGCTGCACCTGCAGACATTTCAATCCCAGTCAAGGCCGTAACAGTAAACCTGGTAAATAGTGCAGAGAGATGCGTAAGTTGATATCATCACAGCGCCTACTCCCTTTGAATGCAGACACTGGGGCTCACATGCTGGTTCCTGAATTCTATTAGGTCAGCCCAGCGTCAGCCCTTTCTTTCTGAGCAGGTGGAGCGGCGTCAGAGCTTGAACACTATCGAGCTTTGTCCCGAGGGGCTATGCACGCTGCTTGAGATGGCATGGGATCCAAAACACTGTGCGCAGCCTTCATTAGAAGGCTTTCGGCTCAGCAAATCTGAAGGCCAGCAAGAAAGCAGGGCTGATAGTTAACAAGAACCAGCCAGCTTCATTCTCTTGACTGTTTTCGTTGAGCCCATACTGATATAATGCTGTGTCAGCATGCAGGCTCGCTCATGCTCGGGTCAGCTATATGGCGTGGTGCCAGGTTCAACCAGCATCAGCGCCAGCCCGCTTCGATCAGCCTTTGACAGCCAAAGCTTGCAGTCGTACACGGCGGCATGCGAGGAAGAATGATGACTGGAGGCATGCAGTGTCGTACTTGGGCGTTGAATTGAAGCAGACTCATGTCCAGCAAGGATTTGGCAGGCTTTCTCGTTCCAAGCAATGGCTGCAAGCAATAGTACTGCTCCAGACAGCCCTGAAAACCAGCATACGGCTCGATGAAGCTGGCTACAATGCGGTTGCAAGTGCCTGCAATAGCCCGTGGGGACTTCGTGCGGCATGGCGTGTGGCGTTGCGGAATCTTTGTCATTTGAGACAACTGGGTATGGAAGTAGATGTCTTTTCGTTTGGAATAGGCGCAGTCACATGCGCCATGCTTGCGGATTCACAAGGTTTCTGGGGTCGAGCTTGCTGCCTGCTGCAGAGTGCACAGGCAGCCAACATTCGCCTGAGTTTGGTTGCTTGGGGTTCACTGCTGGACACGAGCAGCAAAGCCAGCCGATGGAGGGACACAGCCTCACTCCTGCAATCAATGCATTGTGGTGCTGGCCCGGAACCCGACACGCACTGCTTCAACATGGTTATTAGTGCCACCAGCCGTTGTTTGTCAAAGTCATGGCAACTTGGCCTGGAGATGTTCAGCACAGCGGCCAGCTCAGTGGGAGCAGATGAGGTGTCCTTCAACTCTGCACTGGTCCTGTTCGAAGGGAGCAGATCTGCGGACGGAATTTGGTCTTTGATTTCAATGATGCGAAGAGCAAAGATTCAACCGACGCAAGTAACATATGGGACGACGTCACGAGTATTCAGCACTTGCAGCCTTTGGAGAGGTGCGGTGGGTTCGCTGAGCATGGGAGCATTTACCGGTGTCGCACCGAATGTTGTAGCATTTGGCGCAGCTCTCGATTCATGCCAACGGAGCGGGGAGTGGACATTCGGATGTGAATTGTTGCAGAGAATTTGCGCGACTCAGCTGCAGACAAGCGCTCCGGCGGTTGGAGCTGCAATCACTGCCGCTGGCAACTGTCAGCAGTGGAGCCATACTTTGGCTTTGCTTAAAAAAGCTCGCGGGATGTCGATCCTGACCTCAGCTCCCGCCATCGGAGCTGCCATGTCAGCATGCGAAGGAGCAACAGAAGACGTGGATCTAGCAGCCACTAATTTGTGGCAGCAGGTGCTTGGGCTCTTCCAGCTTGGAGCGTTGATCGGGGTTGACCTGCCCATGCTCGGAAGCGCCGTCAGCGCCTGCAGCAAGGGTCAGCAGTGGGAGCGTGGTCTTTTTGTGCTTGCTTTCGGACGGGCATTGTGCATAGAACCTGGTCTTGTGGTGGTGAACTCCGCATTGGACGGGATGGACCGCGTAGGGCGCTGGGCTGAAGCCACAAGCCTATTGGAGAGCATCTCTGGAACTGTCGTGCAGCTTGATTCACTTGGACTTCGTAGCACTATGCAAGCCGCAGAGGCCGGGCATAGCCCGGTACAGACTCCTGGCAGCATCAGACAGCTTGTCACACACCCTGCTGTTTTCGACTTGGTTCATAGACCATAGATCGCACGCGAAAGCTGCAATGATAACGACAGGTTGGAGATTTCAAGTGATACCACAAGCAGTTCCAGGCGCATGTTTTCGGTGGTGCCCAATATCTCCTTCAGCTTGCGATTGCGCACATACAGTGAAAGTCTCCTTTGAGGTTCTTCCAATGGCCTTGGATTTTGACCTATCAAGCCCGACCCAGCTAGATAGTTCATAGGGTTTGCTGGAAACATGCACAAACCCTGCGATTTAATGGACGCTTGCTGACAAGATTGAAAACATTGACCCAAATTTACGGCTGGTGCTGACACGGCAAAATCTCGTCTCAGGGAGATGTTAAGGTTTCATCTGGCCGCTATGTCGAGGGGCGTGGTGCATTGTTAGTGCTCAGAAGTCCCCTGAATGAAAAAAAGCGGCGAAGCGTGGCGGAGCGTTGCTCAGCCATCGGCAACCTTGCCAAAATTATTGGGAATTGAGAGGAGTGAGCAGCCTGTCCAAGAGAAGGATTGTAGTAGTTTTTCGGTCCGAGAGGTTGTAGTTTGTACGTCAACGCATGCAAAGTGGGAAGGTCGGGGGGCCGCATGCATCCGAGCATTCACAATCAACTTCTGACAGCTCGTGTAGTGGCCCCTCAAATGCCGTACCTCCCACAACCTTTCCGGGGGCCTTGCGGCAGCAACGACAACCAAGGGGCCTCGTGAGGCAAAGGAGGGGGGACCGCTTGTGGGAGGATGGGGCTTGCAGCAGACCTAGCAGCATTGATTGTCATGGCGGGAAGACCACAATTCCTTGAATCCAAATGGTCAAGGCCTTTGGCCTCAGCGGATTGTAGCCAAAAACATGAGTCGGAGGGGTGCGAGCGAGATGGCTGCTGCACTGCCTCGGATCATGGCGGGAAAGGAAGGCGTCACAGCGTTGCGTGTAAGGGAGGGTTGACAGGCTAGAGGCGTTTGTGCGCATGTGCAGGGCCCGCAGAAATTCCTGTCCAATTGTTAGTTCGTCAACATATGACAACATGCACTCTACATGGTGGAAGGGTGGCCTAGCCAAGGATGCCTTCATTCCTGGCCAAGACTGAGTCATGGATCCAGTCAAAGGTTGGCTCAGAAAAGGTCATTGACCCAAAGGCTGACGTGGGATTTGTTGTGGAAGCGCTCGACTGCATCCTTGATTTTCGAGACGTGAAGGAAACGATCTCAAAGCAGGTACGTGCATCTCTTTCACCTGCGACGTCTGCATTGGCATGTCTTTGCCATTGGCCATTTCGCACTGAACAACCTCCGGAAGCTTTACTGCGGCAGCCAAGCTTGGGACGGATGTTCACTAGCCTTACACTGGACCATGTCCACGGCAAAGGCACATTTGCAAACAGCGCATGGAAGTTACGAGGAAGGCTTCAGAACTCGAGATCATTTCGAGGCGTTGTGGTTGGCCGCGATCCAGCTGCTAAGAACTTGGTGGCTTGGTGTGCTGGAGTGCTCAAAGTCGGCACGCAGCCCGCTGAAGATCATACCGACAGTGAGCCGCGCAGCTGTCGTTGCCGCATCCACGGCCGGGCCGATCTGGATGTTTCGCAAAAGGACGACGAGGCTGTTGAGAAGTTAGTGCCACCAGTTTTTGTGGACCATGAGAGGGGTCCACATTGTGAGCGTCAGGCGTTGTTAGCCCAGATCCGTCGCATGCTTTCCAAAAATGCAGGATTGCATGATGTCACCAGCTGTTTAATTGTGAGGCAAGCTGCATTGCGTCTCCTTGGTATGCACGGTGCAAGACATGGCCATACTAAGGCTGGAAGCTATTGAGGAAGCCTACCCGGCCAACATTCCGCTCGCAGCCTCCTTAGTTCACTAGCCTAGTCGTCTTTGTGGGAGCCTTGTTCTTCGTCGCTGCGTCTTATTTGCTTTCACACAGCACGTGTCTAAGCGTAACAATTTGCTGGCAGGACTCCCACAGAAAGTGTGCCTTAGAGAAAAATCCCGCTTCATGAGGAAAGCGTGTTATTCCGAGTTCTTCCTTATAAATGGAAGCGTGCCCTCTAGCTATTGACCTTGGGACTTCAGATTGTGGGGCTCTGGTGTTTTGCGGGCGCCACGCACCCTTAGCTTTCTCAGCCCTCTGCTTGCTGAGGTTCGTGATACATTCCTGCGGGTACTGTTTTACTTTTGCGTGGTGCTTTGAGTCCTCTCAACTCGACAACAACCACGACAACAACACACCATTGGCTATAACCTATTCCACCACCGTCAGTAAGTGTAGCCGTCGATGCCCTTTGAATGGCGGGTAGTGAACTTCTTGCCATGATGGCCTAGATGATGTCCTCTCGCGACTTATGTTGCCAGCCTCTGCAAATCTGAGGCTCCGGATCCTTCATGATTACTATGGCCTTTAAAAAAAATCATGTGCTCCTGCCGTCAAGCGTCTTCCACAAAGCCCTATCACTCACTCACTCTTCGTGCAAGAGCCTCAAATAAGTTGAAGCTATGCCAAGCCAGTCAGCCCATTACTTGGAAGGAGGTCAGGAGTTACCTGCTTGAGATCAGCAAGTCTTTTAGGCTGCCAGTAGTAAGGGCTGCCAGTAGTAAGGGAAGGATTGTAGTAGGGGAAGGACTCCAGCGGGATTGCTTGGTGAATGCCAGGCATCCTAGCAAAGTGTCTAGGAGACACGCACCATCCGACACCTGCAATATCAACGATGCTCCTCCAATCTGATTACGCATTCAACGGTCTCAATCTTGCTTGTTTCTGGATGGCACGGACATCCACGAAAAGAAGCTGAAACAACAGCAGGCATTCCATCCTGCATATACTCTCCGCCTATTCCTGAGGTCGTCATTCTTGGGCTGAGCAACCCAGAAATCTCACCGACCAGAGCTAACAATGCTGGCAGCTCGGGTGTTGCTCCACGTGCTTGTGTTTGAGATGTCTACCCTGTCCCAAGCTTTGTTCACATACGGCTCAGGTTTGGACCTTCGAAGCCATGAGCCTGTCCTCCGGGACGGAAGAGCTGCCAGGAACCAAACAGCGCACAGCAAGAGCAAGGAGAAGGAGCCTACATGTGAGTGTGTCTTGTCCTGAGGCTGAATGTCAATCTGAACGTCACCGGCTTTAAGATCTTCGGCGAGTTTTCTGGAGCATACGTTACTGGCACTGTGCTGTCTCCTTTGGCTACTAACGTGGCGAGGGCCTGAGGATCTTCCATCAAGCACCGATCTCTGTTGTGCTGCTCACTGGGAAGGTTGGCATCTGGCTGAACTTGAAGAGTCCACTCAAAGCCAGCTTGGAGACAGGGCAGTGAAGCCCTTGGAGGTGTTGATGTCGCATACTTCTCGATAGACGTCTTGATTGCTACTAAGGACTAGTCAGATGAGGCTGTGGTTGCCACCCACCTTTGAACCACTTCCGGACATCTACCGCAAGCGATCAAGATTTACACATGCTTTTTTGACATGGCACGCAAGGACTGTGGGAATGCCTTGTTCTCCCTGTCATACGATTCCGGTCGCGAGCTGGTCAAGAACCCCTTCCCCATCACAGCCACACTCTGAGAGTTCCAAGCCTTCATGACCCTGGAATCTCAGGCCAACGGCCCATATAGCTTTAGTTTGGATCATGAACGTGTGCAAGGCTAGAGGGGTCAGTAATGAGTGTTGCGGCGCGCAACCCGGGAGATGGGGGCATTTGCGCAGTACGGATCAAGCAGCCAGAAGCCTCCTGTCATCATGTTTGGCATGACTTGAGCTGCCCAGATCTCATACCTGTCGCTGCCCTCGGGAACGTACTGCTACGACAACTACGACGCAGCGAGCGGCCAGCCGAAAACTCAGAGAACCTAAGCAGCTCTCCCAACCTCTTGCACCCCACATCTACAACAGTGAAAGTTCATGTGTGGACCGGCAGGGGTTAAACAGGAGCTGACCAATCGTTGTCTTGTCTCAGCTTGCACAATGGTGAGCAAGATCCTCGACAGCGTAAAGCAGATTAGCGAAGCTGTGGGACCTGTTTGTAGTCTGTGTCACCGTTGCAGCCCTGGCCGTTTTCGCTGGCTGTTTTTGTTGTTGATGTTTGTCATGATGCTGCAGAAGCAGCAGCAGCAGCAGCAGCAGCAGCCGCACCGGCAGTAACAGTAGTACTTAGGAGCAATACGCCCATACATTGCCAGCTGGCATCATCAGCATATGCTTATCGTCATGGCTTTCGGGTACTTTGTACTCGTAGGGTTTAGCCTTCGGGTTGTTGAGGCTTTGCGGTCATTACGCCCTCTGGGGCTGTGTAGAGCTTTGGTTAGTTCAGGATTTGGGCTTTGAGGCTGTCAAAAGTTTATGGTTTGGGGCTGTTTACAACATAGGTTTGGGGTGTTGTTTAGAGTTCTGCGTTTGGGTTGTTTCGGGTATGGTCTTCTTCGGGATCACATAGGAGCCCCAAAACTTCTACAAGGGCTGCATCTGCAATTATTTGAGCGCGATTTGCCAGCCCAGTCTCTGCAGAGGGCACAAGCTTCATACGAACCCTCAAAGCTTCAAAACGCTGCATTGGCGCACGAGGTAAAACGTGGTAGGGGAAAATCCCGAGTCCCGGCCGTTGTCATCGTCGTCATTGTTGTGATCATGGTGCTCCCCATTGTCGTAGTGGTAGTAGTAGCAGCAGCACTGGGAATGGGTTGTTCGCAAATAAACGCACTTTAGGGTTTTTGCTTCGGAGTGGCTTGTTTTTGTTTAAGGTTCATGAGGTTTGGGGATATGGCACGAAGACTCCTGGTCGGAGGGAGCTTACCTGAATGTAGTGAGCTGGGAAGCAGGGGGTCCAGGGCGACGGGCGGCGACGGGAGTCACGCGGGCGGCCTTTAATTGAGGGGTTTCTGGGAACGCCTGGAGGCTGGCGGGGAGAAACAGGGGGCCGTGATGCAGCAAATGCAGGCCGCTACAGGCCTAAACGTGATTTCTTGCGGCATCTTAATCTTCGAAGGCGGAGAAGCTCTCCCCGGGACATTCTTGGGTCTAGAATCTGTCGTAGCTGCCAGTAAACCGTGCAGATTGCATTCGGTGCGCTGTCCTTGTTGCTCTTCCAGCACGGTTACAGCACACGCGTGAGTTGTTTGCATTTCACGCTATTTTGTACGTACAACTTGACGTCGCGCAGAGCTTTTCGTTTCTGCCGGTGGCCCTCAAGTTTAGGGTTCACGGATGTTGCCGGTTTAGGGTTTGGGATTGTGTGATTTTGTGCGCCTTAGCCCCACCATTTTGCTAGAGGGCTTTGCGAATTCGGGACAAACGCAGAAATCTGTTGAAAACCCTACAAGCACTGTCCCTCCAGTGTTTTCAACGCTTGTAACATTGTAGTAGGGTTTGTTGGGCTCACCCAGAAATTTCTTGATACGACCACCAGGCTCGAAACTCCAAAACAACACCTGCCATGTTGCGTCTGCTTCAAGCATTTTTCAGGAGTAAGCAGCCTCTGTTAGCACTGGTACAGCGCAGGAGCAGTAGCACTTCGTGGAAGCCATACGAAGAACAGCAGCAGTAGCACAAAAAGCGCCAAAAGGACGGGAAAATTCTTTGAGAGTGCAAAGGGCGGGCCGCACCACTTGCAGCGGTCTAGGACTACTAGTGTTGGCGGCAGCCGGAGAAGTTGCAGGAGCAGTAGAAATCGAGACGTGCAGGTGTCATTTTTTAAGCAACAGTGGCAACAGCTCCAGAAGAAGCCACAAGTGCCCGTGAAAATGCCAAAGACAGAAGACTGGCCAGCACGTCTTTGCATTCTAGAGATGCACATGTAGCGAGGGCTTCTCAACTCACTCACAGAAAGTCCTAGCCCAGCAGAGCCAGACAGCTTTAAGAATGTGCATTCCTTGCGTGCATGTAGGGACTGGCTGTGTACTGCCAAGACTGGAAAGTTACAGATTGGTTCCCAACAAGACATGTTACTTAAGCGAACTGATGGCTTCTGAGGTGGTTCGTCGAGCTGACCATCGAGCAGGAAGTGTCTTATGGTCTTGACTATGCTTTTGAGTTCGGCATCACAAATCCATTCCGTACTCCACCTACTTCAGAAAATGCTGCAGACCCAGCTGCCTGCGTTGGGCCTGCATGCCATTCATCATTCACGCGCTGGGAAATGAGAGAACAGGTGTGGAGGTTCGAGACGCTTCAGAACGGTGTGATCCTCCACCTGCGGTACCCAACCTGTTGACATTCTAGAGGATGCATAGTCACCGTGATGTGTAGCGAATGACGTCTCATTGCCAGGCAAAGTGTTCCGGGGTTTGAGCTGGAGCAAATCAAGGCCTGAATCTGCGCTTCTGTGACTGCATTTTCCGTTTAGATTTCGTCTAGGAAGTCCGGGTAACTCCATCCGACACCACCACCTTGCTGCCTTTGCATCGGCTGGAGTCACGAGCTGAGTCTTTCATATTTTTTTCTTCACATGCAAAAAGAGGGAGACCTCAGATTTAGATTTGACAAGTCGCGAACAACACGTCGGCCCAGGTTTTACCTGATGAGTGACAAGTACATTCCTGGCGGATCCAAGATTGAAATCACAGCTCCTGTTGGCACCGTCCTCATTCCAGTTCGGGCAAAGCAGGACACTCTGCAGGTGCAGTTGAGCTGCTGGTGGCAGTGCTAAGGCTTCATTTTTACCTGCGCCTTTTTCAGCACAGATGCCGGCCTGGCCATCACGACTACGTGCTACGCCACTTCCAGCGATTAGCAGCAGTTGGGGATATCTGGTTGAAATCTGGCTTGCCTACGGGATTTATGAGTTTTGAATTGCAACATAATCACATAGCAATTCATTAGGAGATTGGGATGACAAGATGATCTTAGAGGTGTTGGGTTAGGCATAGCAGGCTGGAATTTGCCGAAGCGGACCATTGCAGAAAATGAAAGTCCCGGAGTCCCTACACCCTGACCTACACCCACAAACCCCGCCTAGGAGCCTGGAAGCCAACAAACAATTCCTTGGTATTTGGCTCCCCCTTCGCAATGTGCAAGTGAGGTTCGGGAGCCAAACATTGCGGAGTTCACCATGGACACCTCGGATCCCAAGCAGCCAAACTCGCCTTTCAGGCTGTTTGTCGTTGTGCGGCGGGCTGACTTTCAAACCTCCAGCATGGCGGCAGAAGGCAATCCGGAGCAAACACCACTTGAACTCAGGTCAAATCCAGAGTTCACACCGCAGCTGAACTACTTCAACTTCCGCATCATCAGTCCTACTCTGAACTTCCTGTATCAGAGTCAACTGCATGGCCCCAAGCCAGGGCATCGCACTCAGGTCCGCTGGCTGACGTGCTTGACATGCGTGACTTCGTGCCCAGCTTTGACATCACCGGCCGTATCGAGGCCTGCATCGCGTCTGACCAGTACAACGCATCATGCCTGATAGTGCGCATCTCATTTTCTGTCCTGCAGGTCGACATTCAGGCCACCTTTAACTACTTTGGACAGGTAAATCCACTTCGCGTTGCCTAAGCCTTGGTCCGCAGCTGCAGAATCAACGGAAGTTATACCCTTCGTCAGAATGTTTCTGGTGTTCGTTCAGGTCTTCGTTCAATCCACCATCCTGAACCAGGCAGACATCGGCAATGAACTTGTGCCTCAGCCCGCATTGAACCCTGAGTGCTCTACGTGAGGCACAACAAGCACAGACGCAACAAGTACCGCAGCAGGTTGGGCTTAGCCTAACAAGTACCGCAGCAAGTTGGGCTTAGCCTAAGCCGCTTAGGTTTCCGAGCTGCAGATTTGTCAACTTGTAGAATGAATTCGTGCAGCCTGGAGCAAGCATGCTTGCAGCTTGCTTTGTCCCCGCGCACTTTCGTGCGGCCAGATGTGGGCCTTGATGGCTCCAACCAGGTCGAGCAGGAGACAAGCCGCCTTCGAGATCCGTGTAGAAATGCCACGCTGGGAGGGCAAACACCACGCTACGTTGCGGACATGCTCAAGTTGAATTTGCCAGGTAACTTGGCATGGGCCGAGACGGCTGTGGACTTGGACATTGCAATCAAATCAATCACTCAGGTATGTCTTCATCCTGTCTTCTCCAGCTTTCTGGTCCCGATGGTTCGGGGCGGCTCCCCTGTGAAGATGCTGCGGATTCCCCGACCTCAATGTGCAATATAAAGCGGCCAAAGCTTTCTGGAAGGAAGCAAGCTCTGCAGGGTGAACTGCTGTGGGGGTCTGGGCTTGCCCGGGCTTCAGCTGCGCTGAGTTATGGCTGATAGGATGAAATCATAGGCCAATCTGGTATTTGCGAAGCAGCAACCAAGGTCCTCGCAGCCTGGCTGACAAGCTCGAGATGCGTGCAGTCACACCGCGTGTTGGAGTTGGGGAGCGGCCTGGGTGCGGGAGGATTGGTTGCTGCAAAGCTCGGAGCCAATGAGGCCTGGATTGACAAAGCAAGGACTGGCAACGCACAAGCACCAGACTCAATCCAAATACGCAACCAGATCCGCAAAACTAGAGCCAAAGGAATGCCCAAGGTCATGCACAAATTGCCTGGGCCCAACGCTCCAAATTCCAGCACCCCTAGCATTTACAGATGACTGTGTTGCCACAGAGAAGACGACCAACCACTTGCAAGTAAAGCGTTCAGGGGCGCTAAAGCAACCTGGCTTGTGATTGCTGACGAGGCATCCTTCTGTTGCATCCTTTTTTTTAAATCGACAGTTTGACGCGGTCTTTGGCCGCTAAGCCAGAGCCCGTGCTAAGCTTGCTGTTCGGAGTCGCCCTGAGAAAAGGCACTGCGCTAAGACGTGGCATAGGGAATTCAAATCTTCGTAGTCGCATGCCTGGCATGCTGGGCCTGGCTTCCCTTTGCTTCCAAAGTGTTTGGTAGCAAAGACGAGACGGTGACGGAGGCCCCAGAAGCGAAAAACATTGAATGCAATCAGCACTCGCCAGACTCCTCCGCAGGAGCGACAGGGTAGTCATCAGCATTCAGGGAGCTTAAGACGTCTAGGCGCAAGCATGAAGAAGCGAAAGCCTACCCCTGCAGCACTGGCATGGACTGTTGCCAGTTCCACATCAGGTCGTTCTCTCCGATCGCCCTGGGCCTGTGATGCGGGCCTTGAAATACAACGTTCAGCTTAATTCTTTGCAACACGGGACGCAAGGGACGCAGGAATGCACCCTGCGAGCTTTGGAGCTGGATTGGGCAGCTACCCAGGGCTGCAGTGGAGGACAGACTTCCCATGAATGCTCAGGACTTCATGCTTATTTGAGGGCATGCAATTGAGTGAGATGCTTGCGCTTCCTCCAGGTGAAGACCCCTTCGGTGTCATCATTGGGGCGGACATAATGTACGACCGAGGCTTGCTTCCTGCATTGCTGCACACTCTGCAAGGGCACCTTGCACCTGGCGGCCACTTCTATTGTGTGGACCCGGGACGATTGGACAGCCGTTCTGTACGGAAATCGTTCGTCAGCCTTCTCCAGCAGGCAAACCCTGACTGGGAATATGAAGAAAAAGCATTGGAGACTTGCACACAAGCTGCGCGAACGCTATGTGCATATCCTGATTCCCTGCTTGCGGGACCAGTGCACATCCATTTGCACGAGCAAAGGCTCAGAGGGTTGGCGGTAGCTTTGGGCTTGCCTGAGGCAGCTCTTGGCGAGAGTGTTTCTGTAGATCAGCTAGTCAAAGCAGATGAGCCCTACATGCTTCTTACTGTGCGACGACCCATCGTTGAAAATAGACCCTGTGCCCTTACAGCGGTGCAATGCAAAGCAAAACAAGCCTTTATCTGATTAGTGCAGACCATTTCCCAAGGTGCTGTCAGGCCCGGATGGCTTCATCTTCCCAGCAAACTGCACGGAAGGCTTTCGTTTGAGGTTAAGCCCACCTCTCAGTGATCATGACGAATAAGCATCACTCTGAAAATAGAAGTGTTGCCGGCAAGGCAATGCAGTGGAACAGCCAACCAGCAATCGGGGCTATGACATTGGTTTTGTATTCCCTCCAGAAGGTGGCCTGCACACAGTACGATTACAGCTAGAGTCAGAGCAGCCAACGCAGGCATGACGTGTAGGGGCTACGACAACGCCACGGTCAGTATCCGGTTTCCAGATGGCGCAGGCCAGTGATTATTTGAAGTTGCCTTAGAAGGTTTGGCTTTTTGCGCAGAAGGGGGGCTGCCTCTGCTAGGCCTTCTGCGAAATAATTACACGCTGGAGGTGGATGTCAACAACCCAGGGTGCCAATCGCATCACATGTGTAGTGGCACTTGAAAAGTGTCAGCTGACACCTCTTGTAGCTGCTCTGGTGGACAGGTACGCGCCGAACTCAACCTCTTGGAGCTTCATCACACGCGTGCGGAACGAGCAAGACGGGGAAAAGATTGTCGATGCCAACCGTGACCTGCCAAGCTTCATCAACAAGCCTCATACTTTCAATTCATTGCAGCAGGTTTGCCCCCGCCGTCAGGTACCCTGGACGGTTTCGGGCTGGTCGAACTGCTCCCCATGCGTCTGGCACTGAGAAGCCGGTGAGGTCGTGGCAACTGCAGGAACGTGAGTGAAGTGATGAGATCCCGAGGCACTGATGAAAGCTTTGCTGCAAGGCAAGCAGAGCTCAAAGTGCTCTCGGTGCTTGCTGCCCTCTGGCTGAAAGATGCGAAAAGCGTGAACATTTGCATGGCGGCAAATCGACAACCAGAAACAATGAATCCCAAACCTGCGATGGCTGAGGTGGTGCTCTACCTGTCCAGACACTGAAATTGCAGTCGTTGTGTTGCTTTCCAGCGGCAAGTTTCTGAGCCACAGTAGGCAGCGCAGTTCCATACCGCTCAGAAACACAAGACGAGAGCTCCAAACTTTCTGCTTTGATAGTTGTCACAAGTTTGAATTTACAAATTGTTTGTGCATGTGCTCCTGATACTGCTAAGCAGACAGGAGGTGAGTTATGCCAAGTGCCAGTGCCAGCTCCTGACCTGTGGGCATTGCAATTCGGGCCAATCAGCCCTAGCCGTGGGAGCAGTTGACAGCGCGTTGCAGAGATTGCATTTAACCTTCTTACAAGTATAAGGCTTTTTTTCCATGCAAACCGGCCATCAATACGGTTTCAGCTTACTGCGCTGTAGGATAGTGCAAGCGATGCCAGCAAATTCGCAGAAAACTTGCTTGTGCATGCTGTCTTGTCGCAAGCGACAGGATGGAAACGAGACAAGCTTTTGTGTTTTGGCGGTCATCTTGGATTTAGCCTGTGGCGGGGGGGGGGAGGACGGCCCTTAAATTGCACGTGCTTGCCGCTCCTGGGGTAGCAGCAAGCAACGAAACAGAAGTTCAACAGCATCTCGATATTTGTTTGAGATTAGTTGTTGGATTTAACTGCGTGGCAGCAATCTCCAAATTCTGAGCAGGATTGAACAGTTGCACGACAATCCAATGCCAGACGCAAAGAGCAATGGTTCTGTGGCAGTGCATCATTCCCTCACGGCAGGTGGGATGTGGATTGTATTGTCCTGCCCGTTTTAGTGGGGATCTCCATGAGGCGGCAGCCCTGATGCAGCCGTGTGCTCAGCTGTAGGTTTTGGTTGCAACACGAAGGGCATGCTCATCATTCAAGACCACTGGACATAGAGAGCAACAAAGGCATGGTTATCGGCTTTGGCCGGCGATGGCACCAGGGCAGCTTCGGAGTTGAAAGCCGCAGCAAAGGCCGTATTCTTTTAGCATTTGGTTGGACAACGCTGCTTGAGCCAGGAGCTTGGCACGTCCGTGGGAGCTCCGCAGGCAAAACCAGGGCTTGTGAACATATATGCAAATAACAGGATGTGGAAGAACAGATATCCTACTTTTCATGTTTGACTTTGGAAAGAGGAATGGCTTATGGAAATTCAGAAGCAGCCCATGTAAAGTGTTTGCAGGTGGCGCAATTTTTGGACGAGAAGTTGCAGCACTTGCCATCGTGCCAACGGAAATCATTTTTGGCACTTGCCTTGGGCGGCGTGTGAAATCTGTGTTGCGCAGATGTTCCATTCCTGAGCAGGGGCCGCTGGCATTCGTTCCACATAACCCATCCATCAGGTGCCTTCGAACGGAGGTTTGCCGGGAACGGATCCCGTTTTGGCTCCTCCTGGCGAAGAATGTGTTTATTTGGTCGGGCACTACCGCTCTGTTTGACATTCTCCCTGCAGAGCATGATTTTGCTGAGTTGCCACAGCAAAGCCAGGAACTCTTTGGGACTTCAGCCATCGCAAACTAAAGAATTGGTTTCTGAGGATTGGACTGCATATCGCCATGTGACATCAGCGTCCCGAAGCAGTTGCACAGGAGCTGGACAAATGGGCCAAATGGGGTGTCAACGGCCACTTCACAGGGCAGTCTCCTCAACGCAAGCTCAGGCACTCTTGCGTCAAGGATTTACAGTGAAGAGCACTGCAGGGACAGGCCATGGATGCCAATAGATGAAAACGTCATAGAGCCGGGGACTTGGGATGTTTCGGAATCAGCGAGCAGCGCACACATAGTAGACATGCACAAGAACTCGATCTTCCCTGTCTAGGCAAAGTGCTGCGATTGTCGGAGCCGAGAACACTGAGGCAGCTGACTTGTGCTAGATTATTTCTGTTGCCTTCGACCATTCCGAACCCGTGCAGGTGGCAATCATGAACAGCCTCACGGTGAATTTGCATTTGCTTTTTGCATCTCCGATTGATCAGATGATAGACAGACGCACATGGTCAAGTGAACTTGGCTGGATCACACTGGTGTCAAAAGGTATCGTTCTACAGACCCAGCGGCAAACGCAACAAAATCATGTACGAGGCTGGATTCTGAATTGAGACGCATAACATCCGCTGGAGACGTTTTGGCAGGCAAGTGCTTTTGGCTCTGATTACTTTGCCTTTGAGTCGCAGGCAGGTCCTTTTTAGTGCGTTTGTCGAACAAGTGCTGCCGGCGGCTGGGCCCAGACCTTACCTTTGCAGGCTCGGCTACATGGACTTGATCCAGCAGAGGTGCTGCTACCTTTGAAGGCCACAAGCTCAACATTTGGCCATCAAAAAGTTGCATTTGAACGGGAAGGCATCTTGAAGGTCTTTACTTAGAAGGTTTGAACGTGGCATCTTTCGTTAAATGATGAAGGATGACACGAAAACGTCTTCTGAGGCTCGCCCTGGGGAAGAGTTGCTTAGGACCGAGGACATAGTGGAGGCAATACAGGCCTGCAACCTATCATGACCCTATGTCGCTGCTGGCAAAACTGCTTCACTCCAGAAAAGGCATTCACCCGTTTCCGCCAGGCAGCCGGGGACAGCCTTGCTGTCACTTGTTTCGGTACCGTGCAGTGCCCAAATAGCATTTGATTTTCCGCTCAGAAGCATCAAGGTCAGCATGTTTGGGACCAGCGCAGGTACTACACGGGACAGTATTTCGATGTGCAACCCATCACATCAGCTGCCCACGCTGTGGGAGCACATGCCTGCGCCTTCTTTCTTCCGAAATCCTCGCATCCCAGCAAAGTTGTTCAGATTGGCAGCTCAGGCAATCTGGGATTGTGCCCATGCTGTGGGAAACATAGTCAACAGCTCAGAAGAAAGCCAACAGCTTTCTCAGCTGTTGAGCTGAGCACTGAGGATTTGAAATTGCACCTTTGGGAAGTGGATGGTGCATGCTGGTGATTGCCTCAAAGCTCAATGAATCAAGCTTGGCGCTGTAAAGGAATGCGGGTGACCAAAGCGCCAAACATACACTTTCGGCAGGTGCAATTACAAATACTTGAACGCGGGACCCGGGGCCATTGGCGGCTTCTTTGTGCACAAGAAGCACCACGACAAAGGACCACAAATTGTAACTCAGCTAGCTGTCTTGCCAGCTCTACATGTCAAGGACTTCCCGTCTTGGCCGGATGGTGGGGCCTGAATCTAAAGAGCGGTCCTTGCTGAGCTGGGCTGATGCAAATGCGCATGATGCTGCCAGGCCAGAAGCAAAGCGTCCGCTTCAACATGGATCACAAGTGGGACCCGGAGGCAGGCACTTGTGATGGCACACAACAGCTGAGCTGCATGCCTATTGGCAGGTCGACGCAGGGGCTTGGCGATTGTCTAATCCGCCAGTCTTGCAGACAGTCTCTTTGCTCGCGAGCTTGGAGATCTTTGCAAGGCATTGCATTGCAGTCAATGCACAAGACAAGACCCAAGTTGTCAAGTCAGAGCCAGTCTCAACATTGCAGGACGTCCATGACTGAACTTCGCGGCAGGCGAGACACTTGGCAAACTTCCGATGGGCTGCGCGCATTTGATACATGGGATGTTAGCTTGGTTTGACAGCAACCCGTACACAAAAGGAAGCACCGACAATTGCCTCCTTTCATTTGAGGCGACCGACCCATGCAACAACATGAGCCCGGCGATGTTGTTACATTATGAAGCTGAGAAAGCGGTCCCCTTCCGTTTCTTCTTCGGCAGCAGGTTGTTCCAGGCCAGCAGCTATCACGGAACACCAAAGCACTCCGCATTGCAGAGGGGAGAAGGTACCATGTCAATCCAAACTGGACGGTCTGAGACAAACATTGACCAGAACAAATATTTTCTCGTCGGGTTTGGATTGCCAAGTTCGGGCTCAAAGTTACCCCCGGGCAGATGTTGTGACCTTGCACGCCTGCAAAGCAGGAATGCGCGGTGACATGGATCGAGCGATGCTCGAATTATATGTAGCTGGCTCAGGTCAATGCTGTTGACTGCATACCTGGAACTGCTGATTTCGGATCTGGTGGGAAAGCATCTATCCGCTGCTTAGCTGCAATCTAACTCCTGTCGTACCACTTTCCTCCTTAAAACCTTGGTTGAAGCAATCAATGTTAGTCCAGGTGATCACTCCAACGTGCCCGTCCGCACGGGGCTGCCAGCTAAGCTTGAAGTTCAATGAGGCTGGACAATGCCACGGTCGAAACTCATAAACAAAGGAAGTTCTGTCGTTATCCTGAAAGGAGACATCTTGCCTAGCAACATTTGCTGCGCTGGAGAAGCGTGGCATCGCAAAAGCCCCGGATTGCTTATGTTTGTTAGTTATCAGCGTGGGCTTCAGCAGCTGCCTGCCAGCCTCAGGTAGTAGATCACAGGAAACCAAATGTGATCCGTGTAGCTCCAGCTCCTTTGTACAAGCGCCGCTGGCAAGTGTTTTTCATACGAATGACTTGCGATGCCTTGTTTTTCGCCTGTGTGCCAGCTCCTTCCGAGATGTGTTCAAGTTTTGCACAGCCCTTCGAGAAGGTCTGAATGAGGTGCTCCTGCTTGGCTGAACTCGAAGCATGGCTGCACTTTCCTGATGCGATAGGTTGAAAAGTTGGAGGTTGCCCAACCTGCTGCCAAGCGTATCAAGGCCCAGCAAGTTTGTATCGAAAAAGCCCGTTTTTTGTTTGCTTTGCCTTTCAGGTCTAATGGTCCCGGGCAAGTGCCACGAAAGCTGCTTCTGCTTGACGATGTCACGCATATCGCGCGAGACCGTCAAGCAAAAAAGTTATCAGGACACGGTTATGATTCACACTGTCAGGCCAGGAATCGGCAGTTGAAGCGTGCATTTGGACGCAGAAGTCAGGCTCACCAATACAGCTCATCTTCACACAAGCCGAACATGTGTAGCCTGTTTTGGCACGCCTATGCTTCATGGGACAAGTTTAAGCATTGCTTGGACAGCTGCACCATAGAAGATGCCTTCACTGCGCTTCAAAGAACACGCCATGACATGCGAGTGGTGTGAGCCTGTGGCTCGCAAACCACAGGGTCGGATGACACACATCTTCAAACTCAGTAAGTTCACGCGCTAAGCTGCTGTTGCAACGTCGCCGTCTCCCACCGGCCCTCAGCCATGGTGTCTGAAGTGGCGCAGGCGGGTCAACTGCTTGGACTTGCTGCCAGAAGCCACCAACTTGCAAGGAGCCTGGGCCAGACGACGAGGCCTGACAGGAAAGCTCATAGCAGCCGTTGATCCTGAAGGTAGGTGCACATGTCGTTGAGATATTTTGTTTGAAGCCCATGGGCCCATGATTTGTTCCAGCTTCTCAGCTCAAACACGAGGGTGTGCCCAGCAGTCTCCAAATGCCGGCGTTTCGCCAGCGTTCACCTTGCATCACTGCAGTGTTGGCAGTCGCCGTTGCACTGTTGCCGCTGGCATTCGTGTCACACAGCACACACAGCACTGTGTCTAGAGGCCTCCGAGCAAGGACCATCATGAGGTTCAAGCCGGGCAAGGTGGAGAAGATGTCGCAGGAGGAAGCCGATGAGAAGTTTGGGGTATCTTCCTGGCCAACTTGGGGGTGTGACGCTTCGAAGTTTGATTGGGAGTACAGCGGAACGGAGACTGCTTACATACTGGAAGGGGAGGTGACAGTAACCCCTACAGGAGACTGGTCAGACGCTGAGCCTGCGACAATTCAAGCGGGAGACCTTGCAACATTTCCCGATGGAATGACATGTGTTTGGGACGTGAAAAGACCTATCCGCAAGCACTACAACTTCTCCTGACGACTGCCACTCTTGCGTGACAAATATGATGACTTCTTCAGTTGACTATGATGACTTCTTCAGCACAAGGCTTAATTGGGCCGCAGCGCTTACAGTACGCCACTTTAGATAGCCTTGAAGACAAGTTAGAGAACGTGCGATTTGAAGAGGCATTCATGACCAACAAATGTGTGTGGAGGGCTGCGGGAGGGTGCAGACTGGTGTTGCAAGGAAAAGGTCTCATGCAGGACGGAAGTAAACGCAAGCAATGTCACGAATTGCACAGCACGAAGTGCTTTTGGGACAGACTGCGCTAGAGGCACACGCAGCAATCCATCAAAGCATGTGCTATACACTGTGCAGACCAAAGTGGAAGATGACAAGCAGTTCGGAGCAGGCCTTCCGAGAAGCGCTTCTCAAGAAGATTGCTGGCGAGGATGTGGGGAGCTTTGCGGTGCTGCGGCACGTCCATGACAGAGCGATTCATTGGTTCGCAATTTCCATATTTGTAACGAGCATTTAGGCAGTCTCAAACTGCACCTTGCAGAGGGGCTTGATTTTCTATGCCACGCCCAGGACTTAAGCGGCGAAGAGCTGCTTCGGCATGAGAATTTTCTCAAAGCCAAAGAGGACCTGCGCAAGTGCGCGTCTTGAAGGGAAGCACGGATTGTGCAGCGCGACGTTCGGTAGGAGGCTTTGTCACAGCTTACTGTTCCGCAGAGCTCGCCACACACCAGCGTCAGCTTGAAAACGACTCAGCAGGTTCGTGCTGCCCTCAGAACATGTGTGCAAATCACAGCATCCAAAACGTAAACCAGTGGATCAAGGGTTGGGAGGAGCTGCTTTCGATGAGGCGACTGTCTGCACTATGCAACTTCGTGCTACCACCTGAGCTCGAAGCACCATGTCCAATCACGTGGACAGGAAACAGCCCGGAAGCTGGAGGCAATAGCAGGCAAAGCGGCGCAGGACATGCAAACTGCTGAGGAGCGGCTTGCAGCCTTGGCTTTAATTCAAGCTATTGACAGGACGCAGCACGTCGTGAACTGGACCGGGCCAAGAAGGCATTTAGCCCGAGCCAGACAAGTTTATGAACAAATGATGTTTGCATGCTGAGGCTAGCCAGGCAGCTGTTGCTGCCCAAGTTGAGGCAATTGATACCCAAAACTTTTTGTCTGGTCAGCGGCCCTTGACAGTGACAGGCACAGAGCTCTTTGCAAGCAGCTGTGGCGCATTTGTCCAACGAACCAAAGGTGCATTTATGCAGCAGTGCGTTTTTCTTGGCTGGGTGCAGATGTGCGCACCTTTTGAACCAGGCGGCAAGTCTGATGCCAACGTGGATTTCGGACGCTGAATACAAGGAGCTGCCTGCGTCATGCCTGATGCATTGTTGTACCGGCGGCCAACGCCAAGGATCTTGGTTATCCGCAAATGGATCCAAAGTTTAGAGACCGAGAGCGGCTTGCTCCAATATGAACCCAGACGGTCGCCTTTGATGTGCTTCATATGGCAGACCCAAAATTCCCAATGTTGCCAAGGTGGCACAGGAAGCAGCTTCAGCTGGACAGGTTCAGTGCGTAGTTGCGTAAGTGTGCCAGTAGTGGCTCCACTGCTTTTTCTCTTTGCCAGTACTGATCCACGACACAACCCGAATCTCAATCGCGACCAGAGCGACCCAGAATTTTGGTACCACGCTGCCAGACGACCATTCAACAAGGCAAGGGTGGGGCAGAACCTTTGCAAAAGCCTCGGGGTTTCAGCCTGCATCCTGTTCTCGACAGGCCCTTCTCCGAACTGAGCAACACTGGAATGCTCGTCGAGAGGCATGGCTAAGACAGTCTCGGGCTAACTCGTAAACATCATGCGAATTCCAGTATTGTTCTGATCGTCTAAACTCGTGCTTTGGAGGGAAGTCCTCAGATTTGCCCTCTTTGTGTTGCAGGTATGGCTCAAGCAGTTCGAGCAGGCCAATGCGCAGACTTTCGTGACATGATGCTGCCTAAAGAGATTTTGTGATCATGTTGGCAGTGTTCAGACTGCTTCACAGGTGAGGGACATGAACCAACGACGAGAACTCTTCTCCGATTTGTTGGAGGCGTCAAAGGTGCCTGGCAAAAATCTCTCCCATCATAACCATCAGTTTGAGGACACGCCAGCAGATGTGAAGCGCTTGGTGACACCCATCCTGCACTACAGCATCACCATGAACGTCATTGTCGGCTTTCTCGAAAAGGTGTTTCGCACTTGCGCTAGGCTGCCAGCCCTGTTTGAGCATAGCGGATAGGCTGAGAAAGCCGGGAGAGCACTCAGCGAGGTGCTGACGGATGAGGAGACCAAAAAACTCTTCCTCCCCACCATGACAAAGCAACGACCAATTCTGGTCACCTCAAAGGCTTCAGCGTGGCGTTTGCCGTAGATCTATGGGGACCTGCTGGGAGACCGAGGCCCCACAAGCCGTAACAAGGAAAGAGTCCTCAAGCTCAATCACAAGCTGCTAGTCGAAATAAAGCAGCGCAAGGACAATACCAAAGGGAGTCGTTGCATGATTTTTCCCTCACCATGCGCCCAACAAGAGCCTGATGCACTTGGTTGTTTCATATGACAACACGTCATGAAAAGGCAGTCGGGCCATGCAATCCCAATTGCAAACATGATGAAAGCATCAAGATTTTTTTCCAAATGAGGATGTGTCAGCAGCTCACCATACTCGCATTACAGCAACCTTAGCTGCCCGCTCACCATACCCAGCAAAAAGTGTTTGTTGAAGGAGAACCTGAACGTGCTCCGCGGCATTCGAGACAAAATCGATGCAGATGGTGATAAGGAGACTTCTGCCACCGCGTAGAGCATCAATCGGCTAGGGATCGCCTCTTTGGCCTTGTCAGGCAGCAGAAGACATGCTTGCCGAGTACGACGCTAGATCCAGGCACGTCCGTGCCAGCTCATTTTGATCTCATGTTTGCTGGCTGTGGATAGCAAGTTGCAGCCATGTATGCTGCACAAGAGGGCAGCTGCAAAGTTGGCAATTGTAGATTTTAGTTGTCACTCGAGCTTCCGTTATCTACTCCTTGATGACCCATTGCAAGCAAATGGGCCGCCGACGCAAATCAGGGATCGCCGGGGGGGGGGGGGGGGGGGGNNGCATTTTGAAGTTTGAGGCATGTTGAGGTTTTCAGCCATGCCCTATCCTTGACCGTCGCCTTACTGACCTGAGCGAGCTGAGAGGTTGCTGGCTGCTGACCGTCAGGAGCAGGCGGAAGAAGAGGAGCAGGCGGTGTAATGTGAACGGGTGCTGAGCCAGCGCTTTTCCTGCCAATCTTGTAGGAGCGCAAAGTGGCCGACGTCACTACGTTGGCTCAAATCATGAATTGGGGACAGAAGTGCAAGAAGGCTAGGGTCCAAAAGTTCCGCTTTTATGAAAAAGTTTGCCTTTCCATGCTGAGCAGGATGGGCTCGTTGAGTGGGAGCAGGGGAATTACGCAGAAGCCCGTGCTAGCTGGAGGCCCTGACTGCGTTGCCATTGCCGACATGGCACGCTTATGAGAACTGTGGCGCAGCATGTTTCCCCCTGGCCAGGCAAGCGCATGATACGTTGCGCCCGTTCCAGGCCAGTTCACGCAATTGCTGCTTCGCTTCCATCCCTTGCTGTTTGGACACACAGGCAGCAGACAAAGAAACAAATGAACTGTTGTTCGAGCTCCATGCAGCGGTTCTGAAGAACCTTTCGCAGGCAGGATGCATCTCCCGTGCTGTCTGACAGCATTTCATGTGCATGCGAACTTGCAGCAATGAGCAGTGCTCAAGGCTTGTATGAAGCTTGGATACTGGAATGAGGCTTGCAAGGCTTTCGGCAGATTCGTGACTTTTTTTGTCCAGCATGTATGTGACAAGCGATGATGCCATTTGATATCCGCCAGGCATCAACACTAGCCACGCAGCTTTGCCCAGAAGACCACAAGGTGTCGCAGTTGTCATGCGTTGTCATGTCAGCAAACGACGAATAATGCGGCAGACTTATCCCAAAACTTGCCTGGTGTTCAGGCATGGTTTCGGCGCGCATGTGCCTTGGAAGGCTTGGGCAACCTAGACGAGGCTCGCCATCACGAACTGGGGAATCTTTCTGAGATCACACCGAAGCTGCCAAAGCCAATTGGGTATGACAGACACGCTGGCCATGCTGTTCATTGCAGGCGGAGAGATGTTTGCAGATGATTGATGAATGTTCTGTCGGGCGGCCTGATCGCGGTCGCATTGCCAAGGACACACAGGCCAAATCGCACCATGCTTTGGCACGAGCAAAGCTTCTTGCAGATGTGGACAGGCCAAGCGAGAAAAGCTGCAAGCTCTGCGGGAGCGTGCCTTTGCCTCAGCGCTCGCCAGCCCTAAAAAAAAGTGCTTTGAAATACATAATCAACTCTGCCGCAAATTCATTGACCACCTCTGCTGAAAAGCAAGTTTTTCTGGGTAATAAACCCTTCGAAATTCCCAGGAGCAGGCATCACTCAAAAAATCGATGGAGAAGGCTATTTGCAGGCATTAGCTGGGGGGTTGGAAAAAAGTTGTATCAGTTGCGTAAGCTTGCGCAGCTTGCTCCAAATGATTGTTCTCTTGCGCTACATTTCTGATGCAGGAGTGTCTTCAGTGAGGATCGTAAGGCAGGGACATGGGAAGGATGCAATTTGATCCAGGGTTGTTGACATTCTGCTGAAAATGCTCACGCAAGGCAGTTCCCAGCGACCTGTCAAGTGATGCTCTGAAGGATGAGACGCTGCTTAGATGCAGCAACAACTACTGCTGGCGTAGTGACATGTAACGTAGATGCGGACCACATACTACAGGCCAAAGCGAGCGTTGCCTACTCCAAACGGCTTCTTCCAGGCTAGGAATCGCGATTTTGTGTTTGAAGCCAATGAGTGTCCACGTGCTCCAGGATTCCAACAGAAAGCATTTGACACGAGAGGGTGCCAAGGACTGCTCAAGTCTAATTGTGACTGTGCAGTGCATCACCCTTTCTTTCCAAGATGGAAGCGCAGCACTTACTCCGCAGCATGGTTTGTCACCGTTGAGAGCTACTTACAGCGCACGGCCTTTGTTTGAGGACTTGCTCCGTGATTTGCGGGACGCGTACAAGGACTCCACGTTTCAAAAGCAGGCCGGCATGCGGGAAATTAGCTTTCATGTAAATGGAATTTTCTCGCATGAGGTTCTGAAGCTAGCGCGGGATGTCCGCGGCGAAAAGGCCAACAAGCGTGTAAAGCGAGGGTCTTTGCTATGCACTGAGTGAAAATGCGCCTAGTAACCTAGCAATCACAGAATGCCGCATAATCAGCGTGCACCTACAGTTATTGCTGACGAGCTGAGCTGCTGATCGACCATTCTGGGAGTTTGGACACATGCATCCAAAACCACATACTGATCATGGATTTCCTGTTGACAGCGCCCGTTCCTCGCCAACCTGGCAAAAGTTGCAGGGCGCCGACTGTGGCTTGTTGACACGTCACCTGGATGGTGATGCAAATCCCGTCACAACTGAGGCTTTGCCTTTGCAGAAGCCAGTGTTGGAGAAGTGGTGCTCTTAGATATCGTCTCTCGCAGCCTTGTTGTTGATAAGTCACATGCCCCCACGCATGCAACAGGTCACCAGCCCACGCTCTCACCAGCCTGTAAGGCGACCAAAATAAATCCTTTGACATTCCAAATGTCAGGCATGCTTTCCAGATTATAGCAAAGGTGCGAGTGTTTGCCATTTAAGGACTGCAAGGGCTTCAGCGCTTGGTGCTGTGGATGGTATTGCTTCGAGGGTTTTAGGCTAGTTGACTCTCTCGAAGCTGTGAGGGCTCCAATCTGCCGAGTCGGGTTGAGACTGAAAGGACACGTGGTTTCAGTTCAGGGTAAGATTTGATTGATTGGGCGGAGATGGCATGGGAGCTCTTCGGCATAGTGCAAATATTTGGATGCAGGTAAGGCATCCTGCTTCGTGCACCCAGTCTCTGGTCAAGCAGCCAAAAATTGTCTGCTGCCCATGAGGTTTGGCTTTGAACCCAGCGAGAAAGGTCTTAAAGAGATGATGCGAGCAATTCAGGCCCGATCGTGCATTGCCTTCACCAATGCCCCCCTTGACCCTGTCAGCTCAAGCTGAAGGATTTCACTCGTGGACCCAAGCTCGACGAAGGTGTGAAGAGGCAAACATACCCCAGATTCGGACATCCCTCACAAGAGCTGCTGCCACCAGGGCTGCTGATGAGACGACAATCGCGCTGTATGGGGTTCGCAACCTAGTGACTGCTTGCTCGCCACATCTACGTCACCTTTTCCATCCTTGAGGTCATGTACGACACCCTGACGCTCCCAGACGACAGCGGTGTTCGGCCCCAACTGGAGGCCGACATGGGTTTTGGAAGGCAACCTGCAAGGGAGAACGCATTGAAATCATTCGAGGCAACGTTGGGTCGAAACCACGAAGAAGATGCTGAAAGTTGAGGCCGGATCCGACAATTCGTCGTGAGACGCTCCTTTCATCTTTTGAATGATAATAAACTCATACCCCACCTGCAAAGGTTTAGTCTAGAAGCTTCATTGGCCAAAGAGCAAATACGCCACGACATTAAGCATGGACATCAAAAAAAAACCAATATGCCAAATATTTGAGACGACAGGGAGAGTTTCTGGCAAATCAGGGAAGGAGCTGCGCAAGAACGGCAATTTAGAATATTTCATTTCAATATTGCAAATATTTGAAAATTATTATGATATTATACGAATCTTTTATATTTTAAATTCTACAAAGATATTCTGGATTTGGATATTATATTGATATATTGCGTATTTGGATTATATTAGAATCTTTTCTATTTTCTATTTGTGGAAAGAAAAAGAATAGCAAAAACAAGGAGCTTATATATTCTATTAGAGAATAGCAATAATTAGAACGATAAAATATCCTCATATACGAGGGCAAAAGAATCCGAAAAATATACGCTATAATATTAAGATATTCATCTAAGGCTATAATATTATTACTCTTACAACTAGATTATTTTCATAAAGTCAATTGATTCTCTGAAATTCATTTCTATGATATTTAACGTTAGAATTTCTCTATATCGGGTTTTCGAGTGAGAAAATTGAGCGGTTAATCTTTGGCATTTCGGAGTCGTGAATTCTTTTAATTATATTTCATTTAATTTATATGAAATAAAATTTCTATAATACTCGATATTAGGGATGCTATATTTTATTTGGGTCATGATGTCGCGTGATTATTTCGAATTATAGGAAATTTAGATTTATAATTATATTATTTGGTAGTTCGCTGCAAATCTCTGCGAAGTTTTCTCTTGCATCTGGAAGAACGTGCGTAGTATTCGTCTTAAAGAATTCTTTTGCCGAAAATATGGCATTCAAAAGGTCTAGGGCGAGGAGCTAGAGGATTTATTTTTCTCATTTATTATTTTCATTATTCACATTATTATTATCGCCCTTATCGTCATTTCTATTATTATCCTCGTTATTATTACGATAATATCACTATTATTATCGCAAATATTATTATATATCTCTATCGCTATTTTCTTTATTATTATTTCTATTATTGACGCTAATATTATCATCCACAATACCGTTATCACTACTACCGCCGCTACTATTATTGTTATTACCGCCGCTGCCCGCATCGTCACGGCTGGAATCGCCGCTTCTATTATCATCGCCATCATTATTTTCATTATTATCAATACCACCCTCCCAATCATTATCGCCGCCATATTTCTATATATTGATTTATATATGAAAATATATATTTTTCTTTCGCACTCATGCAATATGCTCTTCGCTTTGTAACGGATATTCTTTTATTTATTTAATATATCTTTTTATTTGACAGCATCCTAATAATAATATTATCTCATTTAGATTCAAATCTAAGTATCTATATGGGATTCAACGATCTCTTAATCGATCAAAAATCAATGGAGACTACCGATTATTTGATGATAATTCTTACGAAAAGAAGATTTTAAAGCGAATATAGGCGCATCTTAAATATTCATGCGATATAAAGCCGTTTATAATATAATGAATGAGATCGCCTTTAAATTAATAGAATCTCTCATAAAAAAATGAATAAAAATATATATTAATGAAAATCATATATATAATAAGAATCGAATAAAATTAAGAATTAATAAGAATCAATTAAAAATGAAAATTAATATATATATATAAATAACTAAAATACGATAATAAATAAATAATAAATAAAAAAATATAAATAAATAATACCAAATAAATAAAACGAAAGAAAGAGAGCTAGATAGCTAGAAATAAAAGGAAAAAATAGATAGATAGAAGATCTTTTATTTTCTTTCGCCTATGTATCTTCCAAATAGCAGATATAAATTTCATTTATTATTAATCAATATAAATGAATAGAAGATAAAATACAACCCCATAATCCCAAAAAATATTAAATATATATAAAAATAAATAGATAAATCAGAAAAATAAATCGAATCCCTTAATCTTTTAAAGAAATCTTATATAAACAATTCTAAATTAATATAATCATAGCAATTTTCAAATCATTTAAAATTATATTCTAAATTATTTTCATAAATCCTTTCAATTTCCGTATCTAATTAATGCAATCATATCAGAAATAGAGCAAACCGAAAGAATAAGAAATTTCCTAAATGAATTTCTCGGAAGAAATGAAAAGTAATCTATCCTATATCTATAGAAAAAAATTTAAAATTCCTCTAGAAAATATATATTCGAAGATATTTTGAATAGAAAACGAAATGACGAAATTATATATGACCTCATATATGAAACCAATAATTATCGATTTTTTCTCCATGAGATCTATTAAATCTAATGAATTATAGACCTCAACCCCGATGTTTCACGTCCAGCCAAACCATCGTAAATCGCCATTTGGTTTTATTTACCAAAGATTTTCCCCATGCATTCCTCGAATAATGTCGCCGACAACCAAAAGAAATCACGTAGAATATATAAAAATCGCCCATGCATCTAAACGACTAATCAATCTATAAGAATGCACGTGACCAAAAACGGCCAACCTAACAAATCTTGAAAGATTTTAGATCTTCATCGAAGTCTCGAGAAATCTCGCGTCACTCTCCATCGAGCAGCCGCGCAAATCACGCGGAAAGCCGCTCCGGAGGCGGCAAGGACCGCGCGACCAAAAATCTCCGAGATTTGTCGTCGTGCCGCCCGTGCCAAAAATCATCTCAAGATTTTAAAGCCTCTAGCTTTTCCGAAAGCCTCTAAAATCCGAGATTTTAGAGCCCCTAGGAAAACCTAGGCCGCGCGCGAGCGAAATGACCGCAAGTGGCCGCGCCGTAATGTTGAGGTATTTTTTGAGATTTCTATTAGTTGACAAAATTTGAAAGAGGTCCCCTTCTTGTATATCCGAATCAGATATGCCCAGGACTAGTCACTCAAAAAAAGCTATATGAAATCAATAGATTATTATAGATTAAGTGAATGAATGAAGGAAAAGTGTCAATTTGTTATTGATTCTCCTAATTGTCGTCTAGAACGGTGAAACCGAATCCTAATCCTGCGCTTTCAGCGCATGGACCAAGGAGGAGGCGCTTTCCCGCTTTGCCCGCATGTTGGCTTTCTGGCAAGAACATTACATTTTGCGTCACGAACAAAGTCAGGACATGCAGCCGCATCGCCATCTAACATTCTCCATGAACTAAGCCTGTCCGTCGATAATACCTCGTTGCATTTCAAGACAAAGCCTGGCCATCCTAGCCCACACAAAACCTGGCACTTTCGCAAAATCTGAGCGTACGGCGGATTCTGCATCACACCGAGTGGCGTACTTGCAGGAATCGCGTGTAGGGCGGATGCACCCATGATCTTGGCCACACGGCCAACCTGCAACAGCACCGTTGCGATTGATGTGAAACTCTCTACCAGATCCAAACACATTCAACAAGGACGTTACTTTGCAAGTGCAGCTGCAAGGAGGTCTTGATATTGAGGTGAAAGCTGGTGCGGGCCCTCAAAACCTCCGGCAGCCGACATTTCTTTCGGAAGGCCGTCACGAAGCTGATTCTGCAACGAAACGAGAAGCAAAATCATACGTGGGCATCAGTCCGTGGCTACGTTCTGGATATCCTCAACCACTTGAAATGCTTTGGCCTGCCCAATCAATGCGGACTTTGAAAGGGGCTCGTCTGACTTTATTTCTGCCAGTGGAAGTCCCGGCCCAGAGTCTGAGCCATCGTAACAATGTTGGTTAGCTTCCTGAGTTTAGCGGACCAATGGACGTTGGCATCGTGTCCCTCAACTATCTTATTGTATTCAGCTTCATCCCTAGCCGCCACCTCACCTAGCTTCGATGCCTGAGCGGTTGAGGTTGCATAGAGCTGCAAAAAAGAGCGGGGATAAACCCCCCAAAGACCATGTACAAGAGGGGGCATATCCCGCAGCAGGGTTTGCAAAAGCCTTCAACACCAGTGAAGCAACTTAAGCTTCCTACTGCTTCCCCACTTGACCACCAGCTTGCAGGATCTTGCTGTGTTGACCAAACATGAAGCTCCACGAAGAAGCCTCTCGCTCTCTGACAGGACTTCGCACCTGATGCAAGTGTTGGCGTGAGGCTTGGCTAGCGGCATTTGTGCTTCATCATTCATCACGAGTGCCAGGCACTTCGCAGGTGCTCCCATTCCCAGTGCAATGGCTGCGGAGACCTCGACAATTCAGTGCTTCGCATATGATGCAAGAATCTGATCCAATGCCGTTTCTTTTTTGTGGGCTCAGAAGAGGCACTACCCTCAGGTCACTCTCGCTGGACAGCGATCGGCTGGACTAGTTGCGGAGGGGGCCACGTCTAGCCAAGGTCAGCAGACGGGAAGGCCATACCTTTTCCCAAGACTTTCACTCAATGGCAGCATGTGATGTGCTCCTGCTCTTTCATTTGAGCCCACTTCACAGGTCCTCCAGGTACCCGACCCCAAAATCAAATGTTGCTGAAACTCAAATGGAAGAAACTGAACAGCTCCCTAGAAGTCCATCATCGACAACACTGTAAAATCTTCAAAAGCAAGGCATTGACATCTTATCCTAATTCTGCGGCCCTGACCAGTGCAACTGCGTGCGCGACAAGGATGACAGGGGCCGTGACGAATCCTTGCAAACGAGCAGGTATACATAGTTCAGAAAGGACCGGCTTTTGCCAATATTGGGAAGAAGCCACTTGCAAAAACTGCAATGTTTGTCCAGACCACACGCAAAGGCAAACGATTTGTTGAAAAGATTTTAATTCACATTGCGGTGGTGCCAGACATCAGCCAGCCAGGCAATGTCTTTGTTTTCATCTCTCTGACGGTCTCTTTGATCTGAGAGGAGCTACAACTCTGCAAGTCAACCACAGGGCTGCCAATCAAATCCTGGCATCTGGCTCGGCTAACTTCACTCTTTGCGCCAATGCTGCAAGGAGGAAGCTGCTCGTGCTGCTAATGCACTCTAGCATCTGACAAATGTAGCTCCAGGCTTTCGTTCTTCAGCTACTCATCTTTAGCTTTGCTGCTCAAAGACATCGAGGTGAAAACTGCAAAGCGAGTCGGGTTTCTTGGATCCACACTATGCTGTGGTGCTGCGCGTCGCTCTACCGATTGTGGGGGGGGAGTAATTACACGTCATCCGTCTTAGGCCACATCCATGGTGCACCTGCCGTTGAATCGCGAGAAACATGCAGCCGGAGGATCGATGTAGGGCGGGGCATTGACACACATGCTTGTAACACGTTGATTTGAGAACTCGCGCCCCAATAGAAGCTCAGGCACACCTGCTGACTCAATCTGTAGTGTGTTGGCTCCAGCTTCCGTTCTGATTTTCTTCCAGTAGGTGCAAGCAACAGTTTGCATTGAGCAGTGGAAGTCTTGAGCGTCTTGCCTGGTTCTGATACTGATTTGGCCGCAGTAGCATCTAAGCTGCACGTGGATTCAGAGCTCGCTACTCGTTGGCTGCAACCAAACACCAAAGAGGAGAGTGAAAAATTTTCTCTCGTGCATTATGATTTTTTGGTCTTCGGCCACAGGATGCTATGCTACACCCTTGACAGCACATGATTTAGTTGTCATTATCCTCCCAGGGCGTGCTGCAAACAACAAGAACTTCTGCCGGAGGTAAGGATTTTCTAGCCAACAGTCCCATCAGGCATGTAAGGACTGCACGGAGCACGATCTCACCGATGGAGCAGATCGAGAGCCACTTAAGGGCCGTGTTCCCGGACTCGATGCTCGAGAATTGCCTCTCTCTGACTCAACAATTTTCTGATGCGGACAAGAAGGTGTTGACACCAAGATCCACACCCGTGGCTGGCCTCGTCAGGAAAGTGGCAGATCACAGACGCAGGCGTCAGAATCACGTGGCTGTTGGTTGTATGTCTTAAGCAGTGACAGGTGACCCTTTGAGCATTGTACGCACGCTGAATTGGGTCCAAACCACATCCTAACACCCTCTCAAACACATGCACATCTGGAACTTTATAAACACCTGGTCGTAACGAAGGGATGGGCCAGCAATTTGGCCCCGCTGGCCAGATGCAAACATCATAGCAGGAACTGCGGTGTTCTGTAATGCGGCTCCACTAGGACGCTTTTCTGACAGCCCCGCCTTTCGAAAGCGCTGGTGCACCCAAGCCCATAGATGCGTACGGGCCTGCGGGCAACATCAAGAAGACATTAGAGAAGTCAGGCTTCCTGTGCATTACATCCACTCCCTGTGCGGCATGCTTTACACGACAAACAAATTTCGAACCAGCATATTGTGTTTGTGTGA
Source organism: Symbiodinium pilosum (assembly GCA_905231905.1). Classification (NCBI taxonomy): domain Eukaryota; class Dinophyceae; order Suessiales; family Symbiodiniaceae; genus Symbiodinium; species Symbiodinium pilosum. The sequence continues at coordinate 72,900 of CAJNIZ010047493.1, read as the reverse complement.
AGAACCTGTGTGATAGCAGCCATTGGAAGCTTATATCTGTTCTATGTGTTGCTAGCACAGGGTGTCTTCTTCACAACCCGACGCAGAAACACACGTTTCATCACGCATCCCCACGCATTGTCCCTGATGGTTGTCAGCATTTTTGTTCTTGTTCCAGGTCTCAGCCTCCGTACGCTCAGTTGTGGGTTTTCTGTGAAGCTTGGGAGAGCCAAGGAGGCTGGCAACAGTAGATGAAGAAAATGCAAACAACTCCGTCGGCTGGACGGCAGGCTTCCTTGATGTAAGGATTTCGGCCTCAATGAGAAAGTACTTGTGATGCTTTTGGGTTGCATAACTGACATGCAGATTTGGATTTGCACATGAGGGGAGCCCCCTGAGAGTCCATGTGATATGGAGCTGTGGCAAACGAGACCAAAATGTCCAACAACTCCGAGGGTGTAGACCATAATTCTTCCTACAACGAACGTCAGTACAAGCAAGACTTCAACCTACAGTAGAGCCCTGAAAACATGCACAGACAGCTTTAAGGGACTTTGTTGAACCCCTCCGATTTTTAGTCGGCACCAGTACTAGCGGTGAAAGCCCCTGACATGGCAAACAGAATAAGCTTCAGTTGGTCTCGCGTAAAGGCTGCACCTCTCCTGTCTAGGGGTTTGGTCTTCGTTCCTGCCATGTTATCATGCTGCAGGAACGGTCTCAGTGCCTCCGGGGCTTCTTGTCATTCGGCAGTCCGCCCCGGCCCAGTTGAGCCAGCGTTGCACCAACCTTGGGCCCACACTGGCTTGCGACAGGAGCTGGCGGTATGACCGGTGCATTCGCTCTGCCATCTCAGGTTTTGGCACCATAAGGGGTCAGAGAGGAACAGCTTTCTCCAATCACGGCCATTCAGGTAACCTTGATCTTCACTGGCTTGTGTTTCAGATCGTGCCTGCGTCTCCCACTCACGTGCGTGTCCTGGGCCCCGGACACTTTTCGAGGGAACCTCACCACTTTCCCTACGTTTGAAGATGTTTGAAGCCAAGATGCAGCAGCCGGACAAGAAGTCAAGGGGCTGGGATTTATATTGGTGTGGTTTGTCGTTCAACCAGTTGTCTGTGAAATCGCCCCGCCAACGTGATCCAGTGCAGATGCACTGCTTGCACGAGCTCTGCTTTCCCATTGCCGTCCGTACCCTCGACTCCACCAAAGAGCTTGGATGAGTTTTGCTTCCTTGCCTTGGGCTCTTGAAATTTCAGTAGTTTAACTGCCTTCGCCTACGTACCACAATTCCCAGTACGATTTTGCGGTCAGCATCATCTGCCCGGTGGATCCTCGTATCTCATGCCATGAATACTTATCCTAAAGCACCGTTGGACTGGGAAAATGTGTGCACTGTGGAGGAAGTCCAAAAGTCCACACAGAGCTTGGTTGGACTCTGCACATGTCTGCACAGTTGGCGCAGGATGGCCATAATCGCTGCGACCCAAACACGTTGCGATCGCATCCTTCAAAACGTCCTGCAGGCTTCACACCGGGTGATACCGGGTGGTAAGATGTCCAAGCTGCAAGCACGGTGTCGCTTGCCTTTCGTGTCAGCTGGCAAAAGCCGCAAGTCTGGCTCGCATGGCTCGCCGGTGATTTTTTCCGATGAAGGGTGCTGAAGGCCTGGTGCCGCGCAATCGCTTGCGCAGCGCACTCGCCATTGCATGTGGAGGGCTTACAAAGAATACTTGCAGTAGGACTGGAAATACCTTTTTCCGAAGTGGCTTCAAGCAAGATGAGCCAGGCCAAGCTGTATCATCTCTCAAGCTCTCTCTGCGCCATCCATCGAAGAAGACCACTGGAAGGCCTTGAAAGGTATGTACAAAAGCAATGACAAGTACAAGGATTGCGACAGCGAGGGTCGAGAAGTCAGGACAAGTACAAGGACTGCGGCCTCGCGAGGGCACGATTTCGAGTTTGGCCAGAACCAACAGCACTTAGCGGCCTGCAAACGTGCCGACAGCGAGGAGCGCCCTTCCGAGCCAAACTATGCGGAGGCTCGACATCGTGAGAGCTGCAGAAGCCACATGGGGTTACAACCACCTGGCGTCTTTGTTTTGTTTGAGGAATAAGAGGAACAATTCAAGGCAGAAAAGGCTTTTGCTGGTATGTCTCTGCACTGATCAAGGAAAGGTACCTCGCATGGTCGTTGACGGCCAAACAAACGCCCGTAGGAATTTGAGATGTCTGCAAGTCCAACCATGGCAACGTGTTGCTCCTATTAGCTGCTAGCAACACGTACAGATGCACCCTCTGAGTTGCCTCGGATGCACAACTCGAAACCAATGACACGCACAACTCATCACGAGTGGAAGGAGGACTTGTAACCAAAAAAAGCTGTGAGAACTGGGGGAACATTCTGCACAAACTCTTATTTCTCAGCAGGATCTGCAACCGCTGCTTGTTTTGCCCCAAGTCTCACCATGTCTCACCATCCATCCGCCTGCATTGGATTTGCATCTGCCACGCACACACTATGACCACCAAGGGGAGAAGACAAAGCCTTCCCCGCGAATCTGAAGGCCAGCTTCTGGAACCTCGGAGAGATTGAAGAAGGAGTTGAGGAGTCCGAGGCATGTTTCAAACATGTTGGCTCACAAGGGTGTCTCGTTAAACTTGCCGTGCTCCAGTCCGAGCTACAAGTACAACTTACATCAAAGGATCCTGGTAGATGAGCATTCCGAGGGAAATGACAGCAGACTGACATGTAAGCTAACATTGATTACCGTCAAAGTGCCATCTGAAACTATGCGCCCTTCTGTTGAGTGCTCAATGAATTTAACAGCCGAAGTTTTCAGCCGTGGAAAAACGCCGAGCTATCACTATCGTAGCGATCACAAAAACAGAACTACCTGGCGCCTGCAAATGGGGCCAAGACCAGGGCTCGAAAACCAAGGGCTCTCAGAAGCGCTGTCTGCGTAGCACTGCCCAACTTCAGATCCTGCCAAACTCAGACTGGAGCCCATGAACTTGGCGACTCCCAAACATGCGATATATTAATTCTGTAGCTAACTTCAGCACGAATGCTTTGAGATGCAGTATTAGTGTCTGTCACTGTATGCTGGAGCAATTGATCCCACTGGGTACCTGGAGAATAGGCTCCATCTAGATCTTCCCTTCATAATTGACTTGCAATGTCATCTGGAATAGGCGCAGCGTATTTAAATGACATCAAATTCGCTTCTCCACGGTCTCGGATCTATGAGCGCACGCTGCTGGTCAGATTCAAGCTGATCTGTTGGGGCCAGGAAGCCATGGGCGTAGGAGGCTTGACTGGCTCAGCTTGCATAGCGATGCTGCAGCCTCTTGTGCTTTGCGTTTCCTAGATTCAAATGCCCAAGTTGCAAAGTTCAACCGTTCATGCTAGCTGACGAGGCGGCAACGGTGAAACGCTTGTTCACAACATGTGAGCGGCTCCTGTACATGCAAAGCCGCAAGGGTATGCTTCGCATCCCTTGGCAGAAGATTGTTTTGGCAATTCTTGCCCAGCATCCTACAGACTGAGAGGCTGCAACGGGTATCCGTTTGGACCAGCCGGTGGATAGCTTTGACAGCTATCAGATCAACAAGTGTCACACGCATAGGATTCAATACTTGTCAAGATAGGTTCGGCAACTAACAATGGACAGAGATGAAAACTGTTACATAATTAACGTCTCAGGGTCCTGCGGCTTCATGGGCTTCACCGTTCGGCAAGCTGTTCGGACGCGGAGCAGATCTCGACGTCTGCAACGCATCATTCATGATGCTTCGTTGATAGCCATCTGTGCGTCTGGCAGCCACTGGACTTTGTGCCTGAAGTGACTCCTGCGACAGCATGGACGAAGCAAATGTTGAGGACTGCTTCAGTGATCGCAGTGATGGCTTCTCGGGGATTGACTTTGACTTTGCAACGGGCCTTAGATTCCGGGAAGGGGCTGCCTTTGGCTTCGGTCTCGACATATTGCTGATGTTAATTCTCTGGCCACTGCGTGCTGGCATTGTACTGGTTGCAGCCGGTTTGGACTTCGTCTCCCATCTGTGGAACAAATCCTTCTCCAAAGCCGCATCTTCGTAGTTGCCAGGATTGCCAACTTCCGGCGGCGGTTGAATCAAATCGGGCCGGGAAGTCGGCGGTCCAGAGGTGTGCGTCCTTGAAGACAATTGGGCCTGAATGGCTAGCTGCATCTTTTCGAATGGAGTTTCTTCCTCATCCTCCTCTTCGGAATCATCGTCTTCTGGCGGTATCTGGCGTTCGGCTACTGCAAGGCTTGTCCGACTGACCGTGCGAGAGGAAATGTCGCCCTTGTTGAAATCTTCACTTCCGTCACGATCGTCGAGTTCCACAGCCAAGTGATCTGGGACATTCTGTAGCTGTGGACCACTGCTGTAAGGTTCTATCCTCCTTTCCTGCTCTTCAGCATCGTCAGGGCTCACCTCTGCAGAGGCCCTTAGCGCCTCAACGCTGAATTCGGACTCCCCCCGGCGCAGTCGTGCCCGTTGCAGAAGCTCCGCGGTTTGAGCTTTTGCAGATGCGGCCCCTAAGGCTACCAGAAGATTTTCCTCTCGAGTTGGTGATGCGGCAAAGTATTCACTGTTAGTTTCATGCTCAGAATCTGCATAGGACAACTGCTTCAATGCGGCTTGGTTGATGAAATCATCGTCTACCTCATTCCAGGCATCACGTCGAATAAGCTCCTGGCGCATGACAGATCGGGCGACAAACTCCTCAAACACACTTCCAACTGCACATCCGAAAATCACAGCTGCTGTGAATCCAAAGACAGGGTTCCAGTTGGCGGCCAGAACACAGACACCCAAGAAAGTGAAAAAGCCTGCAAGCTGGGGAGGATTGTCAAGCATCTTATTCACAGCGAGGGCTAGGACAATGCCAGAGAAGTTTCCGGTTCCGAGAGCAAACAAAGCCTTCACCGTGGTGCTCACCACACTGGTCTCTGTCTCGCTTACAGAGCCGAAGATTGTTTCCGCCAACACGTTGCCAATGAGACCTGCCAAAGGAACTCCCACTGCACCTCCAAGTTGGCGCACTGTCCGGAGAACCCGGTGGGTTGGCGAGTCTCTCCAGTTGCGCATCGTGTGGCCTGGGCCCTCATCCTCGTTGTAAGGCCGGTTTTCCAGCAGGACAATCTTCAAGCTCACAAATTGAGCCGCTGCACTGAGGATAATGCCGGTGACCGCACCTCGAACAGTCACCATAGCTTTGTCATCCCTGAAGGCGAGGATGTCTCTGAATGCTGACATTGTATTCGTACGGTCATCACGCAGAGATACCGCACCGACGCCAACTCCAACTGCTAGAGAATATGTAATCTTCACCACAAGCGGAATTACAGCTCTTCGAGGGGGATCGCCTGGCTGCGGGCTGCTGCGCTCCAGGCATGCATTGACGGCCAATGTGAACATGCTGGTGATATACCCCGCAACGCATCCAACAATCAAGCCGTCAGCAAAAGAAGCCCATCCGTTCGTGGTGGCACTGTTGGTGATGAGGATAGCCACCGGTCCACCTGCAATGACCTGACCTACAACAGTTCTTGGAATATAGTTCTTGGCATTCTGTATCCCTTCCACCGCCTCCAGAGTACGATAGATTGCACCAAGGAGAAAGCTCAACAGGGGATCCAGCAAGTATGCACTGAGACCCTTAAACGCTGCACACATAAAGCCAGTTTGCAGAACAAATCGCCCTTGTTCCACCAGATTCTTCTCCGTTAGTGTGAATGTTCCCAGCAAGCAACATATGTAGATCGAGACGCTGCTAATTCGCTTCACCACAGGCACAACATACTCGATGAGAAGAGTCAGAAACTCGGCGGTGTAGAGGAACAGATTGGGCACGATTTTCTTCTTGCTTATTTGCGGTCTGGCTGTCTCTGGCGCTCTTGATGCAGACATGCAGGTGAGCTTCGTCCCCCAGTAAATGAAGGGAGGGTCATTCAGGTACTCAGACGCCTTTCCCAGAAGTGCTCCATAAGGCACAATTTGTGTTGTGATGCTGATGGTGCGTCCTGTTGCGGTCATCATCAAGTCATACGGGGTATGGATCTTGCCACAAGTTCTGCAAGGCTGTGGATCCCACAGAACTTCCGCATAGACCCGAGCCCGTTCTGCAACAAGGAAAGCCTCGATGTTCCACCAGTCCAGCCACAATCCACAAAGCGTTGGAAAAGCTGCAAAGAAAACGTTACAGCGTACAATTCCCCCACCAGGTCCCGTCCCATCAGGGTCCAGGCCATCAAGGTCAATCGCAAGGAAGCGCCCCACGCGCTCGAGGAGGTAATCCTGACCCATGAAATGTCCATTGACAGCGAAGAAGACGAAGACAACGCCCCCAAGCGCACTCAGGAACAAGAGCGTCCTGCCCATGTAGAGAGCCAAAGTGTCGTCGTGCTCGCACATCCAGACAGTCTGCTGGAAGGGATTTGCAAAAAGCAGGGCCCGCGTAAACAGCACCATGGAAAGTTGGATGATGGCAAAGGACAGGCCCAGGACGCCCATGATTGAGGACTGCGCAAAAATGCGTTGGCATTCAGGCCGAGTGGATCTTGACATGCTCCGCGCGGCTACGAACAAGCCAAAGAGATCATAATTCAGCCACTGCATTGCGCAGACGAGCACAGCCACCAAACCAACAGATCCGACAAGGACACAAGATCCCTCACAGAGCGGCATACCTATTGTGAATGTGAGCGCAACGGAGACTCCCTGTGATGCTGTGTCCATCATCTGGTAAATCAGCATTCCAGGCTCTCGTAGTAGTTCCAAGAGACCAGGGAAGATATCCACAATTAGACGTGCCTCGATGGACTCGATCATGCCCATGGAAATCATCTGCGAGCGCAGGATCAGCATGTCAAAGATGAATTTCAAGAAGTACACCAAGGATGCTGCAAATGCCACAGCGCACCCCATGCCAACATCAACCCCATCAGCAGTATCCTCTTCAGTCTTCATCCGAACCCGTGTGATCTTCCTGCGAAGGGCCATATCTCTCAGGTCAAGCGGATTGTACTTGGACTTGAACCATCGGATAACAACACTCACACCAATAAGACCACGCAGAGCACCCTCGCCACAGATGATGCCGATTCCCAACCACGGAGCCATACCGGCGAACAGGAAGCCAAACAGCAAGAAAAGTAGGCCTCGATGAAGCTCCAAAGGGCTTGGCAACTCTCCGTTTGGCAGGACAAACCAACGACAGAGGCGTGCAACCGATGAATCACTGTTGGCCAGAAAATCTCTCCATTCCACTGCAGGCCATAAAAATGTGGCAATAGTTCGGCGAATCCACAGGCGCAGGTGAGCATGTGATAAGTGCGCCGGTGGCCTGTGACACCACAACGTTATCCGCTCCCTGACATCTTTCGGCAAGCCTAGGGCTGAAAAGTAGGCGATCACTGTTGTAACGAGGCCAGCCCAGGGCAGATGGTTTGAGAGCCAAATCGTGGCATACTCGAAGTTGAACTTGATGCGCAGGTCACCATTCTCCACGGGCACATCTGTGTCATTGAAGATGGGTTCTGAGCTGATGAAATCGCAGCAACAACGGCTGATTGCAAATTTCGGGTCTCCCATAGGACAACAATCGCCCTCATCACCAAAGTTCCGACTGCATCTCTTGTGAGTCACGCAGACAGGATCACCCATCAAGCTCGTTGCACCAGTCAACTGGATGCGGCAGTTGTCACTTTCGCGCCTGTTTCGAATCTCCTCGATTTCTTCCAGATCAATCCTCCGGTCAGACAAGAACTCGAGCTGAGGACACTCTCCCAAACTCTTGAACTGTGCACCCAGGTGGGTTCTTTCTGTTTGCACACGTTCCCCAGGATTGTAGGCAGGTGGCGGCTCTCGTACCCATGTGGCCTCGATCCAAGCGGAGCCATTCCAGCGCTGAAGCTCTGCTTCTGAAGCAGGATCGCAGCAAATGCTTGATTCAAGTCTGCTCTGCACCATCTTGATGCAGCGAACCTCCACGGCCTTGGAAACAAATGCCATGCCCAGCCAAGCACCACTGCAGTTGACACGTGTAGAGTCCTGCATGCCAAGGAGGCCAGCCGGCTTCCATCCGAAATTGCAATTGGCACCCCATGTTGTAAGCTTGTCGACATCCAGGCTGTTGCTTGCATTGTATCCATCTGCGGGATCTGCAACAGTTTCTCGATAGAAGTCTATGCTTCCGGATGAGATTGCGCTTCCACCAGTGATTGCTTGACCACACTCTTCATCAGAGTAGAAGACCAAGTCTGACACACCCCAACTGCGCCTGTTGATGCGACTTAATTGATTGCGGCACACGCCTGGCCGCCTTGCTCCGTGCAAGATCCTCCACATCGTGTTTGGAGCAGCAGGTCTCTGCTCCCAAGAACTGCCACCAAGCCCTGAAAGCTCCATTGTTTGTTGCCATCCCTTGCCATCCCACTTGGATAAGCCCACTCTGGCGCTCTGCATGTGCTGGTAGCCAGCCTGGATGAGTCTCACACATTGAACTGTTCCAGGCGAGGAGGCGCCAAGATCAAGTCCGATCCATGCACGGGAGGGGTCGCAGCCCATGGGAAGACCTGTCCACTCATAGCCAAGGGGCAGGTCTGCCTCTTGTACATATGCACACTGGGAGACCCAGGCAGACTTCTCATCGCGATCGAAGGCCTGGAAAGGCCCATGGTCGCTCTCCGGCGGAATAAATCCGCTTGCGGTGGGTTCTCCCAGTAGTCGGCTGCCAGAACAGGAAGGCTCCTTGTAAAATTCCAACTCGTAAAGAACCCAGCCTTCTGGAACAAAGTCCAAGTTCTCAATCCGCCAGATCGTTTCCGCTGCGGCAGGCCTTCTTTGCCAACCACCCCCACCCAAACCATCAAGGGTCTCCTCCTCTGGCGACATCTCAGGGTCACTGCCCCATTTTGCACCGTCCCAGATTTCTAGCTTCACGGAGAAAGCGTGCTGCACAGGTAAGGGGCCTTGCCGGATGCGCACACACCGCACAAACACAGATTCGGAGAGATAGTCCACTGAGACCCATGCTGGGCGACCCATGCTTGGCATATGGGACAGAAGCACGTAAGAGGTCTCATCCCCATCGGCAGCCAATTCAGCCTCCGACCACATTGCCGGCCGCCCAGCAAGATCGAAGCCCGCAAGAGCAGAAGTATATCCGGAGACGGACAAGCCTGCACCTCCGTTGCCAGACCTGAACTCACGAATGCGTCGCGAACAGAGCGAGTCTGCAAAGTACTCGATCTCTTCAACGCGCCAATGAGCATCGAACGCCATGTTGGGCCGGAGACGCCACTTGGTCATGTGGCTTGCAGGCTGCCGAGACCAAATGCCTCCCCCGCCTCCATCCAGAAAACCTGAAGCCGAGATGGGAGACATCGTCCAGTCCCGACCATTCCACAACTCGACCTTCAAGCCCGAAGCTTGCTGCTCTACTTTTGCACTTTGCCATAGTTTGATGCAACGCAACAGCGACAAGCCAGCCCTTGCATCTTCCGTCTCACGTGGCAGCTGCATCCCGATCCAATAGCCACGTGATTCATTGCACTGCATGCAATCTGCACCCCATGGGGGATTCTCTTTTGAATCGAAAAGCCTGTCTGGACCTTCAGCAAACACAGCATAACCACTGGCCAACGGGCTTCCACTTTCGACTGGGTCAATGCACAGGGGGTCTTTAAAAGCCATCAGTTCATGGATCCGCCACTGCCCCCTGATAGCACCATCGTTCAAAATCCTCCACTGTGTCCATGGTGGTGCGGGCCTCTGGTTCCAGGTGCCTCCACCGACGAAGCGATGCGTCTCCTGGCCCTCCCACTGCCCGTTCATGAACCGGCTCAGGATGATTGAGGCTGCAGTGTGCTGCTGAAATCTGCTTTGCATCAACCTGAGGCACCTGACCTGCGGCCCCTCGTATGTTTCTCCCAACCCTGGGTTGTGCGGGCGCATGTACAAACCAAGCCAAGCTTCATAGGGAACGCAACTTCCAAGACAGTGGGACTCCCATGCGAGGTTGTGGCTTGTATCACCATCGAAAGCCAGAGCTGCCATGTGTTCGTTGGAGGGGCCTACCATGTCGAGAGGTGTACCTTCAAGCTTCGGTCCATCGCAGGCTTCGGACTCGTAAAACTCCAGCTCGTGAACGTGCCACTGGGCACTGGTCCAATCATCGTTCATGATTCGCCATGCTGTCTTGTTCGGCGGTCGCAAATCTTCCCAAACTCCAGGGGCACCACCGAAGTATGGAGTGATCATGGTGGGAAGCCACTCGGGATTTGATACCTGCGACACAAAAGCCGGATCCCAAAATCTCTCTTTTGATAGCCAACTCTTGCCGGTCCAATGCTGCAAATCAAACCCCCTGGAGTAGGAGGGCCTTTCCGATATAATGGCCAGTGAGTTTGGCATGTACTGGTACAGCTGCACACATTTGACCTGTGTCACCGCATCGCCAAAGTCCAGTCCAAAAAATGCCTCCTGGGCACTGCAACCTCCTCCATCTGAAGCGCATTTGGCCCGCCAGTGGGTGTCAAGATTCAAATCCATTGCCTGCATCTCGCCTTCAGTCAGCGCATCAACGCTACCACAAGAGAATGGTGCTCCATGGATTTGGAGCGAGCACAGCTCATCCTTGAAGAATTTCACTTCAGTGAGGGTCAAAGGATCCTCGGTAGGCCACAAACTAACTATTCTCCACGCGGTGTCTTCGATGCTTGGTCTCCGCGACCAAATTCCTGCACTGACAGACTCCAAGACCTGTAAAGTTATGAAGACGTAGTCGCCTTCTATCTCGGTACTTGTGTCAGGCCAGACTTCTCGTATAGAAATCACATCAGCCTTATGTAATGGATGCGGATCTTGAAAAATCCGAATGCAACGCACCTTCAACTTCTCCATGAAGGGGTTGGAGATATTGAAGGGCTCGTCCTTGTTGGCCCAGGCCTCAATGTACTCTGGCGAGTCTCTGACATCAAGGCCGATGTATCCATCTAGTGGAGCGCAACCTCCAAGGACTTGTCTGCAGTCGGCGGTCCAATTTGTTTGCAAGCTTCCATCGAAGGCCCGGAATGCTGCTGTGGCGTCTTCATTCTCCCGGCGGGTTCCGGAGCTCCAGATGTTGGACAAAAAAGCATCCAGAGGCCGGTCCTCATGACCTAGGCCGCAACGATACAAAGATCAGAGAGCAAATTATGCTGTGATACTGTTACCCTTTGGTCAAGACATGAAGTGTGGCAAGAGGTCTCCGCTACATCGACGGACATTATGCAATGACAAGAGAAACCAGCCAACTGCAAACTCCCCTCTTTGTAGGAAGATTTGGCATGCTAACGCTTGGCTACACGCAAAAATGAAGCTTTGTTCAGCTGCTTCTGTGACTATTGACATGCCCCTACGGCCCTACACTGAACCTCTAGCAGGTCCAGCGCCCAGAAAGGCAACGAAATCATCAGGACTTGGTTCCCCACAGAAGCCAAAGAAAAGCTCCAGCTCATGGACTACCCAGGCATCGGGAACAGGAGACTCGTTGGAGATGACGATCTTCTGCGGAGGCCCATCTGGTCTGCCCAATTGAAGCTTCCGTCCAGCAAGACCCTCTGCGGAAGCAAAGAGAATCCAGATCAACCAAAGTCTTCTAAGCCTGCTGAGCTTGCCTGACAAGCTCATGGCAGTTCCGGTTACCGAAGAACACCCAACTTCATGAAGGGCATGGCTGGCGAGACGTCAACATGAATGCCACCAGAAGCTCTAGACTCTGGAGTGTGTTGGGCAACGCAGTTGCAAAATCCTGCTGTCTGAGATTGCATGTGAATCGTTGTGGCTTGTAGTTGATGTCTTGCTCATGACAGTGCTCGAGTTGGATGAGCCATGACTAAATTGACTAAATTTGGTGTTTCGATGCTTGGAGAAGAACAACCAGCAAACGGAGTGGTGTGTTGACATTGTGTTGCCACAACGCCGTTACTAGCCATGACAGCATGATTCCCTTTCACGGAGGGGCCTGCCCGACAATATCCAGCACATTCTGCCGCACACGTGCATGAGAACCCTGCCAGACGAGAATATGCAGACAAGTACAGCCACTGGTAAGGCTCGGGTTCTGTATCAACTAAGTTGAACTGCATCAGCTGAATGGATCGCGATGCCGGCGATGCGCTGGCATTGAAAGCTCGGAGTCATTTGATTAAAGGCGCCTCCCAGGCATTCATGTGCTCCCACACAGCGAGAGGATGACAACCTTGCAAGTTGAGCTCCTCACAGGTCGGGCACAGGACGGGACCATTACACCGCACCCTTAGTCCAGTATATAGAGTCCCCACACATCAGGCAGGGATCCTCCTCCTCGGCCAGCTGCCAGGGCAACTACTGATCAGGTCTGGCAGGTGCTGTGGCCTCAAAAGTGCCGAAACTGCTCAGCACTCATCATAAGTCACGTCCCACCTGAAAGAGCGGATCAGACTTGCCATGAGCACATGGCGGGCCCCATACTGGTCCATGGCGACAAGGACTCTGAATGCGTGATTCAACTTCTTCGTTCTGCACAGTTCAGGCTCATGATAACACATGGACACACAGTCTTATCCACCTTCTCCTTGCTGTCGGTATTCTCCGGTTCTGGAAAACAATGCTTCTAGCATGCGGAGAGATTTGCAAACGGCAGACTTCTGATTGTTGGCTCTGAAGGCTTGACGTCAGAAAGGGTGTGATACCTCGTACATCTTTGTCAAGCATGTAAAGCCAATGATCCAACTAAGCCTCGCAGGCTCAAGCACCGGATACCATGCAGGCCCTATGCCTCACCCCAACTTGAACCATCGCACCAGCTTCCCTGCTAGATCCACATCGTCTACCCTAGCCGCGATTCTTGACCCTTTGTTCTCCCAGCGGTTGAATGCCTGTCTTTCAAGCGTAGTCAAAACACCACCCGCCCTCTGGACCCACATGATCTTGGCAAGCGTGCTCCCTGGAGATGTGATGCACAATGAAGCCATGGATGCAGCAAAAACTCTTTTGATGGATAGCTGCCAGCCTTCTTGGTCTGGCAAGGTCTCGCAGTGTTGATACACCCGCTGCTGCTTTACCACGAGCCGTTTCACTGGATCTCAGCTCTTCTTTTTGTTGTCCTCTGGCATATTTGAAGTGCTCATGCATGTCACATGCAACTGAATCAACTCAAATACACCGCACGGCCAGCCTTCTTTTTTTTCGGTTGCTTCTTGGCTTCTTCCGGGCCTGCGGACGTGACGGTGTCACGATCGAAGGCTCGTTGCAAGCATGTCAGTTGAGGAAACTTGGCACACGCCTTCTTGACCACTGTCGGAAGGGACCTGGCTGCTGCTAGGAGAAAATATGAGCAGCAGAACAGTAGCTGTCCGGCGTTCTCCTCTTCTGCTGCTGCTTCGGATCCCTTATACCTGTCTGCGAGTGCACAAGCAGAGGCGAACGACTACCAGCCTGGAGTTTGTTCACTTTGGATCACTCTAGAATCTTGATGAATTTAGGCATAAGCCGGATTAGAACGCAACGTCGCTTCCTGCACTTGTGGTAACCATCCAGGGATTCAGGCCTGACGCTGGTTTTCGAACCAAACACAGGGGCCACGCGTTTTGGGGTAAACGCTTTGCGAGGACTTTCAGAGCTTAGGGCTCGCAAGTCCAACCGTTTCGATCTGCCGCTGCCACGCTTCGCTTTACAGTTGCCTCGCTCGGCTGCATCATCGAAGAGAGCCCGAATACCAGGCCAACCTTATTCTGACCATCCCTGTCTTGTCCTGCGGCGCAAATAATTGACTAACGAGCGAACACAACTCAGTTTGGGTGCCGTGTTGTGCCTGGAGGCTCAAGTACACATAGCTCACATTCCGCTGAGCGCGGGTGTACACTTTTTCAGGCCAACTTGTTTGCCGTTCCAAGTTGAGGAAGTCCGGCTGCGGGACAGGCAGGACATGCTGACTTCCCGAGGCCAGGTTGGACCATGTTTTGCAATGCGTCGTCCCGCGTCGTCCCGCCTTCCCAACCTCCACAGTAGATTCTCCCATCCTTTGGCTCGACATGTATTTCCAGGATTCAGCTGTATGCAAGTTCTGTTTGGTGCCTAGCGGTTCAAATGTTCCTCAGGTGAATGCGTTGCTGTCAAAGCCTCCCATGCCAACTATGGAAAGAGAGATGCCGACGAGAAGCAGGGAAAACATCCGCTCAGGAAGAAGCGTTTTAGAAGCTGCAGAATCTGGTAAAGGTTGCGAGCAAAGAAGGCTAAGCTGCAACCTTGCAGAGACTTCTGCTCGCGGTTGCGTTTCTGACCAAACGAAACTCTGCATGTTGACGGCATTGCTGGTGGTCGTTTGCAGGACCTATGCCTGCACCTCTAGGCACAGCTCTTCCCGGTCACTCTTCCCAAGGGTTGCTACGAGTTTGCTGCGCAATCGTATCTAAGAAGCTGCCTGCCGAAAGAAGCAGCACACAATCGATTCCAAGTAGCACGTTCCCATATAAAAGCAATGCTCTTTCTTGTTTTTCTTTCTTTCTTTTTTTCCTACGGGCTATTTCCCTCTGTCTCTCTATCTCTTCTTCTATGGGCTATGCAAGACCCGAAGGCCCTGCCGGGGCGCACCCCAAAGCGGGCGCATAAGTCTCATATCCTGTCATCGCAGGAGGTCCGGAGCATTTTCATTCCCAATTGATGAAGCTCGCTTCTCTACTGGGTTGTGACACTTATGCCTCCACCCACTCCCCGTGCAATTAACAGGGCCTGTACTGTCGAGTTTCAGCCAGCGGTTCGGGATGTCTCCTTTCAACAACACACCAATCTACCCATTATATTAGGAGACTCATTTCCCCGACCATGCCATCCATCTACAGTATTGGGAACAGGTTTCTTGTTCTTTCTTTCTTTTCTTTGAGGGTGGTGAGGAGCTCTACAGCCCCCCTAGGGCGCGGCCCCACGCCCAAGAATGTCGCGGCTTCGGTTGGTCACACTACACGAGGAACGACTCACTTCCGGACTTCAGGTAGGCGGCTTATTGAATGAAGGAGCTAGTCCGGCCGTGCATCCAACTCTGTGTAGCTGTGAAACATTCAATCCCACGCTAACACTGGTTCACACACTGCATCACTGCTACAAAGTGAACAACCACAGCGCTACAAGAGGCCCCTAGCAGTGCAACCTTCGGTGGGAAAGCTTGCTGGCTTGTCCTGACTGCTCTCCTGGCTGTCAGCACCTGTACCCCAGCCTCATACTCGGACCCCAGACAATCATCACAATTTCCGAAACCTGTCTCTCTCTCTATCTCTTTCTTTCTTTTGTACGGGCTCTGGGAAGGCCCATGAGGACCCTCCCAGGCATCCATGCCCAGCCCTTGTTGGGCTGACCGGTACACCACTCATTGTTGACAGATGACTATCATGAATACCTTGCACGATGCGCCTCACTCCACCCTACGTTTGGTTGTCAACTGAACTTCTGCCCAAATCTTTACCACATGCCTTGCGGGGGAACGAGCATTACCAGATGGCTAGAGTTGAGGGCTTTGAGGTTGAGTTGGCTTATTGTGAGCATCGTGGTGAAGGTCCAGTAGTGGGAGAAAGTTGGTTGGCAAACAAATTCGTGTTAGGTCAAGGTAAAGTCTTCTCCCACTGCTTTTTACTTATTGTACTTGTGGTGGCTTTGGCTCTTTGTTTTCTTGATAAAACCGAGAATAAACAGCTTGTCTCTCTCTCCCTTTCTCTCTCCCTTCCGAAACTTCGGAAATTTGCCGAAACAAGAAAACACCCACACTAGCTGCCGGTACGAGCATAGGTCAGGTGTTTTTCAGGCTCCAGGCAGACCAGCCTCTTCAAGAACTGTGTACACCTCGTTCACATCATGGACGGATGGAGAAATCGGTTCAGGTTTGGGGAATAGGATTATCAGGACTCAGCATCTTGTACCGGAGCTTGAAGCAAAGCAGTACCAAGAGGGGTATGTACATATGTATATATATATATATATGTGCGTGTAGATATGTGTATGTATATGCACCGCAGAGCCGCACTGTCCTCATTTATTTGTATATCTTTCTCAGCCGGCGGCAGCAGCATGGATATGTTCATTGCCATGAGTCCATACATTTTCCACCTCGGCATAGTCATGCTTCTAGCCAGCAATACAAACATCCATGCGTAGGCGCGCACTTGTCCCACAAGCTCGGTGCTGGCGTGGGGCTGCCTACCTGCAAATACAACAACGGCAACAACATGTCCGTCATGTCACCAGCACCTATTTCGCCACTTGTTTTACCATTGCGATTGTCAACGTTCGACGTCTTGCCACTGGTTTGCGCCGTGTTCATGTCCACTTTGCACACCTTCTTCATGCGGAGTCCTTTTCCACATTTGGCCACTTGATCTTCGTGTGGGGACACTTGCCAACACTGCTTGGGTACGGCGCGAACGTGGAAGAGCCAGAGTTTTTGCAACCCCGCCTTCACATGGCACTTCTCAGCATTGCTTAATTGGTTTCATTTAAGGTCAGCATCCGCTTTGGCCGAAGCCCTTCTTGCTTACGTTCACCTCGGCAGCCTTGATCAGAAGTCCACCTCTGCTAAATGATACCAATTCACTTTGTAATGGCAAATGTGAAGCGTCTGCTCGGGAAAAGTTGGCGTGGATGTAGCCTGCAATGCTACTGATGTGCTGAGGGACGGCAGGCAAGATGCCAAGCAGCTCTGCAGCATCTTCTGATTACAAATTGTTATACCAGGCTGCGTAGTGCTGCATGTAAATGGGCATGCTTTGCTGCGAATTCTCAGTCCAAGCGCAGCATGCACTTAAAGCAACTGCGCGCAGGCTCCAAAAAAGTAGCGATCCTTCTCTACAAGTGCATTCACGGATGGATGACAAGCTTCGTGTCCTGTCCCCATTCTCAGTTGATGAGCAAGGCAGATATAGTTTTCCGAGACTGCACAACCCAGCGAGACAGACGCTGTGCGTTTTAGCGACGCGTACAAGATCTCTGGCTGATAGTGTGCTACAGTACCATTGCACATAGAGTCTTACCCTCAGTGAACATGATGTCGAGCTAGGCTGCGCGTTCAACTACTAGTAGCAGGATCATTTCCTCTTAGCAGCCTTAACAAGGCAGACTCACTCCACTCATCTCGGAAATTCATTTGGAACCAAAATGCAGCAGAAGCATTACCATAATTGTGAAGGTGGTTTCGTGAAGTCGCATGCAGTAGAAGACATCTTGTTGGAAGAGGCTTGAATGGAACTAGCACAGACGTTAGTCTTCTCGGCCTCGTAAACAATTTGACCGGCATTGTCCTCAGCTCAATCAAACCCAATAAGGTCCAAGTCATGCCGCCATCACCTCGCTGAGAGCAGAACCGTTTGAACATCACCCTTTGCAAGTTTGGTGCTGAATTCACGCCAAACCTCCACGGGCGCAGAATTCAAGCTCCTCTTCATCCGGTGTGGACACGCATTTGCAAACGTTTGTCAACTCTCATGCCCGGCATCGTGCAGGCGACAGCCCTTTCTCGGCATGAACACCCTTCGCCACTAGTTTCACTTTTTTGTGCAAGCCTTGTCAATGTCAGGGATATGTACATCGGCACCTCATGAAAAAGACATACATTACAAACACACTGATGCACACTTCATAAGGCATGATCTGTCCATGTCGTCATCATCGTCCGCGAGCCTCAAGAACGAGGCAACCGACAACTGCGTAAGGCCAACATGGGTCACAACGGACTCTATCGTCTTTTGGATGCGACCAACATCATTGCTCTGAGGGCAGGCTTTTGATGTGCACGTCCCCAGCCCCAGCAGGTCAGTAAAACATAGCAAAACAACATTCGCCAGCGTCGATTAGGAGACACCCTGCATGACTGAAAGCGCCTGATATTTGAAAGGAACTTCTGAGAATCGTGTACGTATGAATCTGCCACAAACATCGGGAAGCGAGCTCATGTCCACCATCCTCTGGCTTCCGCTTCAGCTGCCTGCGCTCATATCCGTAAAAGATTGTGTTGGTGGTACATCGTGCC
The DNA here is from genome assembly GCA_905231905.1 of Symbiodinium pilosum. Lineage (NCBI taxonomy): Eukaryota > Dinophyceae > Suessiales > Symbiodiniaceae > Symbiodinium > Symbiodinium pilosum. The sequence goes on along the minus strand of CAJNIZ010047493.1, from coordinate 54,860 downwards.
TTTTGTAGGTCATCTTCAGGTTTTTCATGAAGATGTCCTGACGCAACAGCTTTGGCCAAGCAGCTGCTGCTGGTGCTTCATGTCCTCACCCTTGGCTCGTCTCAACTGGGAAAGAACCTAAAAGCTAAATCCTCCAGAGCCAAGCGGACAAACTGGCCTTCGTCAAACGAAGCTTACCGTCTGGAGATGAAACCTCTGCAAGACCAAAGCAGTTGAGTCAACATGCAGCCCATGAAATCAAAAAAGAAGAGGTGCTCTGCCTCAAGCACTTCCTCGTCCCAAGTGTCCAGTACTCTCTGCACCAGTTCTGCCTGCAGCCGGCATGCATCAATGCACGGAAAGCAACCCATGATGTGCTTGCTGCGCTGCCAACTATAGCATCTTGCCTTCTCGCAGCCATCGCAATGAAGGCCCTTACTTTGTAGCAAAGCCTGCAGAGCTTTTTCTGGAGGTTCAGGCGTCCTCCTTTTGGCACAGTGTCTTGATTTGCTTATCGCAGTACTTCTCATAGACCTACCATCTATTCAAAGACGTCGCATGGCTGATGCGTGGCCTTTGACTTGATATTCCCTCACATTAGCTCCATACCTTCGATACGACAACCCGCCCTTTAGCAAATGCTGTTCGGCACAGGCCTTAAGCTCATGGGAAGGCCGCCTCCCAAGGTCCTCTCGGATCAAGGTCGATGAGGATAAATTTGGCATTGCACCCTGGCCTGCGCTGTTGGGGCTCTGCTCGCCCACAGCTGTGCCAGGGGCTGTTCCCCTTGTCCAAACACAGCACATGCATGGCAGCCACTGCAAAGGTTCCGTACCAACTTGTCGAGCAAGACCTGCAGCCGGCAGCAACGTCAACGCCACAGCGAAGACCACCCTGCCAGCTTTGAAAAACTTCCACTTTGATCCCGCACAAGGCTGTTGTATGCCTGCTTTGGGGCAATAAATGGTTTTGTTCAGGTCTTCCTGTCCATGAAAAAGGAAACACTTGGAACACGATCTGTCGCATGTTCCGTCATGCCCACGCTGGGTTTGTGATGATTGCGTCGTTCTTCATGTAATCTGTTTCGGCCTTTCTCAAAGACTGCACACTGAAGCGCACCTCAAAAAAGCTGGTGGTCGAGGCACCTCGAAGGCTTGATGCAGTCCACTGAACGCTGCAATCTTTACGCATGGCGCTGTATCTGTCAGGCTTCACCCCAAGCTACAGTGCTTCTGCCAAATGCCAAGCAGTTGAAGGTGCTGCCGCTTCCTTTAGCTGCGAATGTGGACTGGGCCGGAGACGCTGCTGGCTGCCAGCGTTGCGGAACGGTCTGGACATGGCTCCATGCCCAGCTCAAAGTGATAGAAATTATCTTGGATCTTCCAGTTGCTGGGCAACGGCCGACTACTGCTCAGCATCCATGATCATGAAATCTCATTTGTGTTTGGAGAGGGTCAGACTGCCATGCGACTGCTTTCACAAAGATATGAACAGCTGAGCCCACGAGCAATGCAGAAGCAACAATGCAAAACAAGTTGAGCTCACTTGAATATGAAACTTGGAAAATAGTTTGCTTGGAGCATCCCAACCCTGAAGTGCAGCTGTCCAGCACTTGGTTTTATTCCGGTTAATCCCCTAATCCTTCTTGACCAATTTAAGGCTATATGAAGCCTATGTAAGGTCTCTTCCGAAGTTCATGAGGCCTACATCGAGTGAATTGAAGTGCTTATAAGGGCTCTATGAGCTCCTTTGAAGACGTGACAACGCCTGAAGGGGCTGCAAGGCCTGCATAGTTTTCCGCTTGAAAGGGTTACAAGGGCTACACAGGATCCCGCTTGCAGTGGTTATGAGGGCTGTATAGGGTCCTTTAGAGGTGTTGTGAGGCCTACATCAGGCTTATATATGATCTTTTAGTTAATCGCGAGTAAGGCGATCTTATGGGCTATTGAGGGATACTGTGTGTGGGGTTGGGCAACGCAAGGGTACTCTGGCACTTCAGAGATTTTCTGCGGATGAGCAAAGTAGGGATACTCTGTGACTGGGCACTGCAGGGGTACTCTGCAGATGGATTATATAGGGATACTCTGCGGTTGGGCACTGCAAGGATACTCTGCGGTTCGATCCTCTGTGCCGGGAACAGCAGGGATACTTTGCGGTTGGGTAATGTCGGCACACTCTGCGGTTAGGCATTAGGAGAACATAGACTTTCTACCTTGAGGCTGAACATAAATTTGCAGTCTTGACCACACTTCTTCCCGCCCCGCAGCTTTTCTTGGGTGAAGCGCTTCACCAGCTCACGGGCAGCCGATTTTCCGGCCGCATTCAAAAGAAGTTCTCAGGTATCTCCTTAGGCGTCCTCAAGGTTCTCACTGGCTTTTTGGCGGAGGCGCCGCACTTTGGAGGATTCCTCAACGCCTGCCTGGACGAGCATCGCATCAGCGTCCTGAACAGGATAAAGTTTTTGGTAAGCTTCGCATGCAACTGGATATCCATCTTCTAGATCACGCTCTTGCGCGTCTCTGGCCTGCCACCGGTCCTGATTAAAGGCCTAAGCAAAAACATGCTTGCAATGACATACAAAATTTGGCTCAGTTACAGCTAAGGCTGCAGCTTGATCCATGTACATGAAGTACCAGGAACCTCGGCACAGCATCTCATTCAGACATCACGCTGATGACGATGGACGTCGTTATTTTTGAGTAGATGTGAGTAGGCTTTCCATTAATGTCGCTACTGCTGGCAGTAGTTCTAGAATGCGAGCGAAGAGGGCCAAATGACCTGGCGGTGGTGGCTCGAAGCCACCGGAGGACCACAAAGCAGTGCTGATGCAACAGGCATGGCATTCAAATCTTGCGTGCTGCGTTGGGACTTGGCACCTGCCACAAGTGCAACTGTGAGAGCAGTGGGTGAATCATACAACAAAAGACAATATATAAAAAAAATCTGTGTGCTGACCTGGAGTTGACCAACGAGGACGTTTGATTCCAGTCACTGGAGCGCATTTCCTGTGCCAGCATGAAACTGGCAAGGGGGCTCTGTTGGTGTGAGCATCTGTGTGAGGTTGCGTGAGCATGCAGAATATAATCCATTGAGAGCATTGTATGCATGATGTCCTGGCCAGGCTCATCATCAAGTTTTAGATGGTATAATCAAGGCAAGGTGTTCCAGAGGCACATAAAGCTGTTTGACTTGTCCAGATACCATTTTCCTGCACAGCAAGAAAAGTGGTCACCAGCCTTACGTAACAGCAATGAGTTTATGCAGGCTTCGAAAAAAGCTTCGGCTCCGCTGCTCTGACACCGCGAGCATACACGAAAAAGGCTCCGTGCACCTAAATCCAGACTCTGAGGCCAACCTAGCTCCTTTGGCTGCCACGGAGCATAACTTCTTGTAGGACGCGTCACTGCCAAGCAGCTCCTAAAAGATGTCCATGGCCAAAGCAAGTCACAAGCTTGTCAAGCTTGGCTTGGCAGTCCTGTTTTCGGGCCTTCATGTACAGCTTTGCGAAGAGCTTGCAATCCTGCTCAGGGCTTGCACACAAGCTCACAAAAAAAGATGCGGGCAGAAGCCTTCGCTTTGATGAAGGACTCTTCCCTTGTGGAGAACTCCTGCAGCAGTACCGGAACTGGATTCCAACCGCCTTCCAAAAACCTGCGCACCGAGCTTAGTTTGAGCACGTAAGAGCCCCAAACAAGGCTGAGCAAAAATTCAACTATAGGAATGCCAACAATTATGTGTGGGAAGGCTTGCATGATTTTGTATGCAAGCACGGAGAGGATACCTCAAACACAGTACAACCCATGATACCTCAAGATCTTCCAAGCGTAGCTTTGGTGTGACTCTTTATGTCGGTAACACAGGGTCCTTGTCCAAGAGGCACTGAGACCTCAACACCTCTTCCGCCTGCTTTGCTGCCAGTTGCTAATGTCCACTATGCTTCCGCACCCGAGTCAGAATTGGAATGAGTGATAATCTGCTGGTGGCCTGCTGATCGGAATACGACGAATCAATGACTGTTCCAACCTGCTACTTGTCAAGCATGACTCAAGGACAATGCCATGCAGCAAATCAAGGTAGCTGTGGGCCTTCTTGAGATGCGCCACGCAGGCCTGAGATCATGGCAGCTGAGCTCTGGCATCTGTGGGCTCCTTGCGATACATGATACTGTCGCATAGGTCTCGCGGTCGGTGTCCGCCACAATTCCATCAGCATCAAAGTCCCTGTTTTGGCTGAGCAGAACGTCAAAAGCTAAGCAACCTGATGATCCTGATGCATGCGAGCCTTTCCTGTCGAAGGATTGCGTCCAAGCGCTCCATGTCGGAGTCTTGAAGGCCAACATCTTTTGTCTCATTTCCGGTGTGTGTTTGTGAATCTTTGGATGGTGTGGACTGCTGTACCTGCTGTGGGGTCAGGCCAAAGAAGCGACCAAAGCCACTGGAGCCAACCTGCCCCGCTTGCGTTTCCGTCCTTCTGGCCCTCGGAGCCACCCAACCCATCAGACCCACCACCTGTGTTGCTCACATCACCAGATGCAGCCTGGCCAGCCTGGCCAGCCTGGCTGGAGCTGCTTTCTGAGCTGCTTTTTGAAGCTTTTGCTTTGGTGCTTCTAATCTCCTCGGCGACTTCTGCGGAAGCCTCCTTCGCCTCTTGGTCGGTCATGCCATTGGACATGCCCGCCTTGTACGCAGCAGCAGCTGCTGCCTGCTCTACTTCTTTGGGGCTTTTACCAGAGCTTTCCGCGTCTTTTTCTGCTGCCTTGCTCGCAGCTGATGCGGCGATGCGGGCTGCCTCTTCTGGGCTTTTGCCCGAGCGCAGCGCAGCCTCGTAGGCTGCGTCGGCTGCGTCCTGCGGGTCCTTCGGGCCTTCCGCTCCATCCGCCAAGGCTTCATCCATAGCCTCCTTGCCTGTCTTTTCTGGTGCCTGCGCTGGCACCTTCATGACATCGGGCGCCCGGTAAGCTCGGTCCCACCAACTCGACACTCTGGTGTTCGTTGCTGAGGCCGTGGTGCTCTTTTTGCTGGTTGCTGCTGGTCTGACCGGAAGATCAGATGCCTCAGGCACTGGCACAAGCTGAATGGGACACAGATGCAGGAAGTCCGTCATGGACATTATCGGATAATTTAGATAATGAAACACATCCTAGCTGGAGGCTCAAAAACAATTCCCAAGCCTGCCTCACACCCGCTTGTCAGAAGCTAGCAGAAATGACTGGCCTGGAAGAAGTCTCTGCATAGTTTCTTGAAGGAGCTATCCTTCGGCCAGTGAAACTTGTTAAGATCAAGGACACACCATTCATGCCGACACGATGCGGGCCTGCCGCATGGCCTCATCGAACTTGTCCGCAAACTTGAGACATTCCTCACGAGAGATCACCAGATGAGTTGCCACGTGTCGACGGCAAGGCAAAAACCTGAGTCTCTTTTCCTTGACGTCATCGAATCCTGCATGCACCGTGCGGGGAAATTCAGCTTCCAGGCCTCACACGAGATTGCTTGGCGTGGGTCGGGTGCGCTTGCTCCGTTAGCCTTTACTAACATGCATAAAGACTCCCTTCACATCTTGTGAGAGACATCCTCTCTAAGTGATTAAAAATCAACCATGACTCCGCAGGACTGGCAAGCGAGCACTGGTGAGAGATAGTGAGAGCGTGGCGGCACTCTTGGGTGAGCAGGTGCTTGACCTGGTTGAAGGTTCCATTCCATGGAACAGAAGGCAAATATTATCAACGCAGGCCTGCACATCACCGTAGGCATCAGCTAAAGAGCTGCTCACCTAGAACACATCGGAAAAACGCAGAAAACAGCTAATAAGTAGTGGAAGCGATCATGAATGCATTGTTGCACGCCTGCTCCATGTGCTGCATGCATTTCGGCTCAAACTCCTTGTAGGGCAGGCCCTGGCAGTTGTGTTGCAGAAAACTGGTAATGGTGATTTCAGTGCCAATCACCCGATATCTTGTCCCAATTTGCGCGTAAACCATTCAGGCCTTTTCTTTCATCAGGGCAGCAATGGTGGCAAAGAGCTGAGGCGCCTTGGCACGCCTGCAGAACCCGGGAGCTATGGCTGCCACGGTAGTGACTTGCTTGGGCAACACCAATGGCCGCCTTGGCGTTTCATCTTCTTGCAACGCAGCCTCTGCTTCGTGAACAGCCTCTTCTGCCTCGATCTCGGCTTCTTTGGCCTTTGCAGCCAGAAAACCACAAACTTCCATGGATAGCCAAACATGCCAAATCACCGCACGCGCATCCTCCTCCAGTGGGTCACCTTGACATATGCAACGCTTGCTGAATGAGGAATCAAGCAGTCCCCCGCCTGAGCTTTCGGAGAGGCCCTGTGTTAGATGTCACGAGAAACAATCAACATCTTGTTAATGTTCAAGCTCGCCAGAAGGACGGGCCTGGCGGAGCAGGGCAGGCCTGGCCTCTGGTGCCAAGGCAGCCACCTGTCAGACAGCAAAACAGCAGAACATGGTCACCGTGCATGAACTGGCCCGGCCACGGCTGACACCAGTAGTTTCTTCATTGCGGAGGGGAGGCCTGCAACCAGCCAATCGAACAGCGGCAGGAAAACCACGATGCTGCTATGCTTTAAAACCGAAGTGAGAAAAATCTCGCCTGTCGGAGATTTCGACAAAGCCTCCTTTTGAGCCCAAAGGCGGGCTGCAAGCTGATCCAACTGTTCACCAGCTCAAGCGCACACGCGGCAGTTTTAGCATTGAGCATCATTGAGTGCTCTAGAATTCAAAGCCTCGTCTGCTACATGCTAGATGTGAAACGGGTGAGACGCGCAAAACTACTCACTTTTTGCCCTTTTTCTTCGATGCCTTTGCCGCCTGAACAGGCGCTTGCCGCTGCCCACGCAAAAAATTACATGAACGTTGGAGGGCGCAAGCCTTGTACCGCGGAAATGCTCAACTGTCCAAGGCACTAGGGCCTCATGGAAATTCTATTTTATAGCTGGCTAGAATCCTCGTACATCTCTCTTGCCTCTGATTAAATACGGTGAGTTGATGGCAAAGCCCAGAACAACAACTTTGACAGCCGCACTCCCCGCGGCACTGATGCATTGTCTCCGCTGGCGAAGATTGGCGAAGCAAGCGCAGATATCTTCGCGCTCCCATGCTCAAACGTCACCGGATGGTTGGATGTGGGCTTTTGCTTTTACTACACATTGCAGGACACATTTCTCAAGCTGTTCATGTCTTTCGGCCGTGTACAACGTAGGCCAGAACGGCTACAATTCAACATGGGCTCGCGCAAAATTGTCGTTTGCAAATTTGGGATGCATGTCGACCATCTGGACATCGTCTGAACTTGCAAATAGGTGTGGCCTCAATCTATCCATATACCGCCCGATTATGGGAGCCCATGTCGAAAAATGGCAACACGAGGTTCGCACGCCATGTTTTGAGGAGAGTCAGAAAGGTTCTGCAGCTATTCCTGCTGAATTGCGTGGCTAAAAAATGGCTCCATGCTTAGAAGGTGATCATGCTGATATGTGCCTGCTTCCAAAAAAAACTCAAGTCACAGTTCAGGGAGGTTCACTGTCTCCAGGAAGGGCTGTATACTGCCTTCCTGCAGTCAACCTTGTAGATGTTTCCGGGAAAGACTTTACAAACAACGTGCAACGTTGCCTTGAGGCGCATCTCTTCTTCGGTTTGCTTCTTGTCCACCAGTAGGCGCTCAATCTTATCGAGCCTCAGTCATGCCATCAAGATCGAGGGCACTCAGAACTGCAGCTTCTGCGATAGCAGCTTGGAACCAGGCTGCTCTAAGGCGGTGCCCATAAGCACGTCAGATATCTTGCAAAGCAGCAAGCAATCCAAATCAAACAGTCTCCTAAAGTGCTGATGTCAACACACGCAGACGCCATTAGATATCCAAAAGACATTCGTGCATGGGCGGCTGATGGTTTCAATCTTTGACGAAGCATGTACAAAGGACAGACTGCTTCGTGCTGCATCTAGGCTTCAGGTTGTTTTGTTGATTCCGTGTATATTCTCTGATGGTGCCATCATCATGGACAGCCTGGTCGGGGACATGGACGTGGTGTACGAGACAGAAATCTGAATGAGAACAGCTGCAAGGCTGTAATGACTCATTTCTCTGTGTTTGCTGGCTTGGACACTTCATGACGTGCATGTCCGTGTGAGCTTGACACTGGGACGGCCTGATCACGCTCTGCATCCTCCATCACTCGCTTGAAGTCCTGGCAACCAGGAAGGAGTTCAGAAACGAGCAGGCTTACGCGGAACATGCAGGACACGCTGCCTCGTGAAACTCTTCAAACTTCTCTGTGTCACGGGACCAGTCTGGCATCTCTTCCTTGCTGGAGCAGCAATCATTGCGGCGCATGTAGCATGATTCTTGTGAGGACTGTGAGGCCCCAGCCCTCCCTTCAGCTTCCTTGAAGCAGTCCACTTCGCAGAGGACTGCCTCAAGCTCAAGAGATGCTTGGATGTTCCCCAGCCGACCCCAAGTGTTTTCTGCAGTAGCGCCTGTTTATCTTCTTGGTCATGGATCTAACTTCCATGTTTATGGGATAAGCACCATCCTCCAACTTGCAACTGTGTGCAACTGCGTGTCGGTTGCCGAAATCCGCTTCTGCACTTCACTTTCGCTTCTCAGCCTCGCTATTAGCCTCGGACAGGCACTGATGCCGTGCGGCTCCGCTGAAGACAGATCTGCATGACACTTTCGATTCGAAGGCTCTGACTTTGAGGCTTGCAGTACTAGCTCTTCATTCGCATTTTCTGCTTTCGCTGCGGTCAAAAGCTCCTGCACGCGCAGAATGAAGAAAGAATAGCTGATTTGACCAGCGAGCATCTGCGGAAACAACGTCTGCAGCCTGCAGCATGCTGATGTGAGCCACTGTAGTTTTTTGCTGGCCGAGGACAGTTCGCATCAGCGATGCCTCCACCATGGGAAGTTACAGCTGGAGGTTTTCGGGTTTAGGGGTTTAGGGTGGAGGGTCAAGAGCACAGGATCCGTTTGACTCCACATAAATACACAAATTATAGACATGCAAAAAAATGTGTATGGACGATGCGCCGCCCTGCCGATCCACCTGGTAGCTTAGGGAGTGACTTCATGGCACTTTCAGGCATTTCCAGAACATTGAAAGGCATCCAGCGAATGTGATGTGGAAGTGAATCATGCCAAGAGCTGATATTCGCGGGCTCTGACATGGTACCCAAAAACACGCTTTCTCTGTCGGGCTGCTGTCAAAAGCCTGAAGGAAGCCACAATCAAGAAAAAGAAAAGCTCGGAGATCTTTTGGCAAGGGCCTCTAGAATCACTCTAGACTAGAACTCTTTTTGGAACCACTTTGGGAATTTGCAGTGTTGGCCGAAAGCCTTGCCACCAAAACCTTGCCAAGACCCGAAGAACAATGAGGCTAATTTGAAGTTTCTGCATCCTTGCTTTGGCAATGTCAGTTTCGTCCACGGCCAACCCCTTTCCATTAGTTGGAGAGTGTGTTCTTGAAGGGCGTAAACTCCGTGGGCCTGCTTTGAGCTTTGCTTGCATGGATTGGCAGCCTTGACTTGCGTTGTCCCAATGTTTTTCTCACAAAATTGTTCCAGTGTCGCTGAGGTCTGTTGCCATGTGTTGGTCCACATTCCACCTCCTGGGCTGGGGGTTTGCTCCGTAGCAGCGGCATATTGCTGCGGCCCCCCTGCAAAGTTTAAAGCCTGAAGCCTGCATGACCATAACTATTTCATGATGCTGCATGCCATCGGCGTCGCATGCCATCGCTAGTCCTGAGGCTACGTGCAACAACTAGTCGCCACTTGCTGCAACCACCTTGGAGGACACAAGCTTGGAAGTGCAGAGTTAGACGAGAACACTGAACAGAAACCATGCTTGCGAAAATGAGACACACGAGAAAGCTCACGAGAAAGCTCAAAGTCATTGAGCGCAAAGACGGCACTGAATGGTGGCTGCTTGATATGAGAAGACAGCATGGAAGAACAGAAACCAAACGACGACTGAAGGCTCACAACGTCTGTTGGCGCTTAGTGGAAATAGTCCTTCAGGGGCCGCGGTACGCAGGCAAGCATGATCGCATGAGCCTGATTCAATAACTGTGTGTTCTCGCTTCCGGTCGGTATTTCGTTTTGCATAGGATGCTTCCCGATGCTTGCTAAGCTGATTTGCCTGCCCTTGGGAAAACACTTAAACCACACTCAAGGCAGGACCTCTGCAAGCAATTTGCGCCGCAGTGTTTTGGCGGCTTGGACCTGTTCAAATAAGAAACAGGATGAGCATTCACACAAGCCAGGAAGCGTTGGCAGGCTTGGGTCCGAACCCGTACTGGATCAGCCTTTTTTGCAACTGCATCGTCAATTGCCTGCAAGTATGATGAACGGTTGCTTGAGCTAGCACTTCTGTTTCGTAGCAACGCAGGCCTTACTGAGTGCATCGTGCACACTGTCAAACTCGTCCAGATCGGTGATGGTCTTGGTATGTCAGTTCTGCAACCGTCTAGACGCTGATCCTGCATGTGTCAATATTATCTGAACAAAAATTCCTGCCCAAAACACCTTGAACAAATCTTGGTAGCTGGCGAGACGGTCCAAGCAACCCTTCCTATGAAAGATCCCAGACTTACCAGCCGCATTCAATGGCAACAGACTAAGTCGAAGTTGCAGCTTCAAGTATGCTCCAAAATAACTTATGCGGTGAAGCTTCGAGTTCGTGTTTGCAAGCTGTGAGCGGCTTTACGGCACCCAACAACCGCGCGATTCACTTGAAGCTGCGCTCTCATGTTCGCTACCCTTGATTGAAATGGCTCGTTGACAACCCTTGCAAGTCTTCGTGCTGGGGATCGCATCCACATCATAGCAGCCCGTGTGCGCTTAAAACATCTGAGACGAAGTTGAAGACATGCTGCCACTTCACAGAAAGCACGGCTCTGAGTAGCAAGCTGTCACCTGCATAGCTTTGCCCAATTGTATTTCGGATTCTAGCTTCTCCTGCAGCTGTTCACGATGGCTCTGTAGCAGCACTTGGGCCTTTGGGCTTCAGTCCTTCAGCTGGTTGCACTGATGCACTAACTTGCAGTCAACCGGCTTATCCTGTCAAGCACTCCGTACAAACCAAAGTAATTTGTTTGTGGCACACGCCGGATGGGCGGCAGCTGCTTCCAAGGCGGCTGTGACCGTCTCCAGCTGATTGAGGTGCATTGCCTAGTTGGCACTGTTTTGAGACAATGGAATCCGCCTGGTTGCACACTTGGATTCTTACGTGGTTGAGCTGATGTTCAAGCTCTTGAATGGTCGCTCTCACCTGAAGATAGAGGCAGTCTCTTAAGGTGCTAAGAAAACTAAAGCACTGGAGGTACTGGCTTCGTTGCACCAGGTTACAGGCTTCTCCTTGCGCTAGCTGGCCCTCTACTCGATGGCAGTCCAACACCTTGCAATAATGTGCACGCTGGCGTCAGTCCTTCTCGGTTGCCTCCGGATGCTCATACACCTGAGAATTCTTGAATATGGTTTCTGGTAAACACCCGTACTACATGTACTTCCTGAGTTTCAGGCAAATGTCTGTGTGATCTCCTTCTCGCAAAAAACATCTAAAGACCTCAGGATGCTGGTCTTGGATTCCTGTCACTTTGCGACTCTCGCTGAGCCAGGAGCCATGAGCACAAATATCTCAAGACTGTAGACGAAAATTGCTTCCCGGATGCCTGTGGACTGGGTCTGCCATCTACGTGTCAGGCTTTTCCTACATGCCCTGCTCAGCAAATGCAGCATTTGCTGAGATGCAGTTCAGACTTGGCATGCAAGCTGACCTCCACAAACAGATTGAATGACTGAACAAGTGATCCCATCCGTAGTTGCTACATCTTCCTTTGCCGTGTGTACAGATGGAGCGTATACTCCACATACATCGCACTGACAAAGCTTTCCTGCTGAAATGTACCTGGCCAATAAGAAAAAAACTAGTCAAACAACCAAACGCAGCCTTGCAGGCTGTCGCATTCATTGCGTTCTGCAAAAGCTGCTGTACCTGCACCCGAATCCAGCAGCGAGAAAATGCGCAGGCGGAAATCACGAAATTCCGGTCTTGTCTAATTATGCCGCAGCGCACATCTGGATCCGTGCACAATGCGAAAGGTGTATGTCCTCGATCGTTTTTGGCGAGGACATCGCAGCCCTGGATCACAGGTTTACGCAAGAACAACTCTTGACTGGGACTTGGTCCGTCTAGTCTGTCTACATTTCCATGAAAAAAAACACAATGGCCTGTGCCATGAGGCACTTTGCGCACCTGGGGGCACAGTTTTTGCAACGTACATGGAGAAAGACAACTAGATACAAGTGAGGCTCCAGCTCTAAGTTTCCTCCTGCAGCAGCTTGATGCAAAGGCGTGTTTCCTATGGCGTCCTCCAGGACACAATGGCATCCTTCTGATTGCTACGCCCAAGAGCTTTTTAAACAAGGACAAGTCCCGCTCGTGATGCGAAAGGTTCTGTGGTGGCGCCATAAGCAGCCACAAAACCTCCCAGAATCATTCCAGCTGCCGACCATGTTGGGGTGACATGCGATTCAGAAATCGAGCACATGTCGCATGTAATGTACGGTACAGTGGCTTTTTGTCTGCAAGGCGAATGATCTCTGACGTCATTCCCGAAACAGCCCTGAACGTTACTACACCCGCTTCTGCAGCCTGGACTTCTCAGTATCACCAGCCCCAACAGATTCCAGAAAGCTATCGCACTTCAATGCTGCGAAAGCGCTTTGCGCTTCATCGCAGAATGTCAACATTTGCTCTTCGCAGCTCAGGTCTGCTCAACTGCAGCTTGATCAGCAAAACAGCCTAACAACCCCAAGGTCTTCGGGTCCAACTGCAGGTAGTTAGCAAATCTACAACCTAGAGTACCTAGAGGCTGGGATGCATTGACCAAAGGTTCGAAACATTTGTACAATGGGCACGAACCGTTACAGCTGTCAGCTTCCAGGCACGCCGAGCCGACTGGATGCCGCCTGCGACGATGAGAGCAGGACAAAGAATAGAAAAGACGATGCTTGTTGCCCAGCACTGGCTTTCCAACCCTGATGATAGCAGTTCTGGCTTACCGGCTTTTCTTTGCCGTCCCAGCCTTCCTGCTTTCCCCAGCCCGTCTGACCCATGTACCGATCATACTGTTCCCTCCGTGTTTGCATCTCCCTGCATACTTCAGGGATCAAGCAGATGCGATTCTGGGCTGAGATTACCATGGACGCAAGCCGCAGTGAACTCATGTGCAGGAACTACTTCCTCGCTTCACCATCATCACTTTCAAACTGTCCCCTGCACCATGTGCAAGACAGAGCTGGTGAAGGCACCCCAGTGCCCAAGACGTGTGGCCAAACCGTGTTTGCATGTCTATGGTCTCAATGCCATGCAGGAGCTGGATTTTACTGAGATGGGCACCATGCCAGCAAGCGAGGATGGCTTTGTACGATGTCCATGAGAAGGATCTCGAGGCGGAGGGGGTGCAGGGCTCCTGAAGTTCCAGATCTTTTTTTTGGGGAACACACTGGGCATGGACTTTGCTTGCAGCGTGCCCCGGGGCCCCTGGAGCTGGAGGTGGCCTCAGTTTGTCGTTTTGAATTACACATCACAAAATTCGACTCATTCTTTTCTCGTGTTCATCTCAGCTCTCCACGGCCGAATGGGACTCGCCGAACGTCCCTGGTCAGGGCAGAAGTTACTGTTTCAGTCCCGTTTCAGCGCGTTTCCGATGTTTCCGTGTGCCATCTCAGCTGAGAGCCCAGCAGAAGCATGGGAGGCGTGGGAGTATGAATGAGAAACATCAAACTCACCAAAGTGGGCTGTCCTGCGCTGCACAGAACCAAAGTCCTTCACCAGATCTGTCGAACCTCCGGTCTGCAGGCCTGTCCGCTTCCGTCTCACCGAACCTGGCCGTTTCCTCCCAATCAGCACCTGCAGGAAGATGAGGCATGCAGGCCAAATGAAACATGTCGTCTCAACTTAGTCTTGCACTTTGGTAACGTGGGCGAGACGAAGAACGCTGACGGGCGCTTGTCGACCTCTTGAAACTTGTCACACTGAAGGGATAGCGAAGCTTTCTGGCAGCATAGGCCACCGCGATTTTGAGGCACCACGAACAGGAGGCGGAGTGGCCACACGAGAGCCTGATCTCGAGTTGCCTGATTACTTGTAGGGCATGGCTGCAGCAATGTCAAAGAGCGGCAAGCTAGAAGAGGAGATCAGCCCTTCAGGCGCCACGAGCATTCTCATCATGAGCGGGTCATTCATTCTACAGGAAGGAAAACAATTCAGGGGCAGCGAAACAAGAAGCCGCCCAGCACAACACGAGTGAGCATGCCAAGGGCGACTGAAGCGAAATAGGTAGCCGCTGGAATGTGCTTTTGTTGTTATGCATCACTATCTTTAAGCAGCTGCCCGGACGGGACCCTTCGGTGAGAGTGGTATAGTCAAGCGCCTTGAACGGGTGTGCAAGCTGGCGAAACATTCCGGCTGCTTCCTTAGGACGGCTCTAGGACTCTAGGAGCTCTGAGCACAAGGCAAGGCACAAAAATGCACAAACAGCCTTAGCTGCCAGCTTGACCGCTGCACGGGTGGCAGGAGATCGCCTCCAGCCGCAGCCTTGTCCACAGAAAAGGCCAAGTTCTCCTGCTTCTCAACCCTCCCGAGCCTGAACATCTCCAGCCATTTCTTCCTGCAGAGCCAACCTGGGCACATGTCACCCGCACAACCCTTCACATCCTGGTACACCGATGGGCTCAAAGCAGTTCAGCACAGCCTGGCAAAACCTGCGAAACAACGCCAAATGCGGTGATAGGCAGCAAACACAAAAATCGACTTGATGCCAGGCCTGGAGGGCATGGTCCAGTTGCCTTTGCGCCTGCTTGAGAGAGCAGCCAATTGAAGCTCCCCAAAGCCTACAGAATTTGTCGAACTAAGTGCTCCACTACTACAGGGCTGCCCTCCTTCCAAAGGGCTTTAGCGAGCAAAAACCAGCCTTGCAAGCTTCTGCTTGATCTTTGCAGACCGTCTGGCTCTACGGTGTAGTGATGTGCAGTGCCGAGTAGGCACCCAGCCCTTCATGAAGTCAGGCTTCAGCTCAACCACGGCCACTGCATCCTCGCGCTTTCTCGCACTTTCCCAGTCTTTAGGTGGCTTGTTGGCCCGAGAGGTGTGGCAGACTTGGCACAGGCCGTGCCTCCTTGCATTTTGCCCAGTCCTGCGGGGCCGCAACATCCCTGAAACATACCAATGATTTGATTACCGTGGTTCTTCTGCTTCTTGGATTTAAGGCTCTTTGTGGAAGTGCAAGCCTCTCCCCAGGCCTTGCGCAAATAGGCACGCTGCACTAAACACAAAGACTCTCATTTGGCTGAACACTCCAAATGTTTCTGCTCATGCTCAGGCTAGAAAAGCCCATGCAAAAACGGAAATGCTTTCAATTCTTCACATAAGACGTACCATGCTGACATTTCGCGCTTGCCAAAGCATGGAGCAGCTACGCACGACGACAACAGAAGGATTGTAGTCTCCTAAAGCCGACATTCGAGTTGTAGCCTTATGTCAATGTTCACGTTGGTGCATGGTGCTGAACAGGGGCCTTCAGTGCGCTGTAGCACAGCGCGCGATTGCTGCGAATGCGGTGATCCTCAGAACGGCACAGTGAGCTCCCAGGCACTTAAGCTTCTGCAAGCTTCTGCAAGCCTCTGGAGCTATGTCGATGCCTTCAGAATATCTCTCAATGGCTGCCTGCGATTGACGTCAAATCGCACATTGCACTCTGGCACAGGGGTCTGTTCATAGCAAGCTGGAGCCTGGTACTTGCTCAATGCTGCAGTTGCAGCAGAAAGGCCTCCATGTGGCTCTTAGAAAGTGGAACATGCCCTGCACCCAGACCAACAGAGCATCCCTCGGCCATTTTTTTAAAGCCCCGCACAGTCTTGAGGCTCCAGCTATCAGGTCCGGACATCTTGGAAAGGGCCTGACAAGGTTGATTGGCTTTGTTGCAGAGCATAGAAGCTACGACTTCTGCGTTTGCCTTTTCAGCAGACACGCTGGTTCCCTTTCAGTGCTCATCCACAGGGACATCATTGAAAGATGTTAGAAGGTCTCTCGTGAAAAGCTGTCTGACCTTTCTGATCTGCATCCTTGTCCACATGTGTTTGGTGTGTCAAGGGCTCTCTGCGCTTCACGTGACACGAAAACGTCCGGATTTTTTCCACAACTGGATGTCGGCGATTTGTCGCTCTCACCTTTTCAGCCAGCACTCTCACCAGGCATCGCAGCCTGCTGTCCATTATTCGTCAACTGCCTAGGCTTGAATGATTCCTTGGCTACGGGGGTCTGCACGATGCTGGCAAGCTTCGAGCTGAGTTCTTTTTCCGCTTATGTCATGCATTACCCCCTCCGTTCTCCCGAGACCATCCCTAATTAGAGTTACCCAAACACAAATGTTCTTCTAACGTGCAGACTGGGACGAGTTTGAGCACTGAGTCCTGGCTGGAGAACAGGGTGTAGAATTTCAATAGTTGTCAGTTGAAATCATTTAGACCTTCCTTTTCATACAAGTCTTGTGCAAACAGGGGGCAATGGAGTTTGCACGTCAGATTTTTGGAAAATCAAGAGTGAGACGCTGAAAGATGCGTTGATTGTATGAGGTGGAGCGGAGCCTAAAGGAGATCAGAGCAAACACAGACAATGCTCTAGCGAAATATCATCACTGAACGTTCATCGCTGAATGCTCGTCACTAAAATGCTTGTGACGGGCTGCGACATGCAGTATGGACTCTTTTCACTTGCTTGGCACAATGTGTCCCGGTCTACTTTACTTCGGATCCATTTGACCCCAACTTCTCAACATTGACTCCGTGATTATTTCTCAGCATGTAGATTTCTCTGTTGTTCAGGTATGTACGATCTTCGTTTGCCGCCGCCATCTGTACACATTAAAACCTGCAATGGCCTTAAACGACCTGGCATCGAAGACGCCTCGTTTCCGTATCCATGTCTTGTCGGCTTTGCCCCAGAACAAGTTTAGTCGACTACATTTAGCAATTATATGTGCGATTCCAGCGGAAACTTCTCGGAGCTCGCCCATGGAGACCCTAAAAGTGTGGCGACATGTTCGACTGTCCTTTTGTTGATTTGAATTTCAAACACGCAACGTAGTTCAGAGGACGTGGTACAGGGCACTACTCAGCAGGTAAGCTCAGGGATGCATGATATCCGCAGGGAATGGATCTTGGCAGAACGCCAGGTATGCCTATACCTTACAACCTGAAGTGCTTAGGATGGTATCTTACTATGGAAAGTGGCCCTCTTGATCCTTCCAACATGCAAACTCTCCACCGGAAGGCACGAGAAAACTAAGTCACAACACAAAGAACATACATGCCCAGATCTGATGTGCCACGGCTCCAGAAAGCTTGAGGTGCTGCCGACAGGAAACGCAACTATGATGGGTGCAGCCTGTTCTGTCAGAGCTTGACAATCAAGTTGTCAAGCCAGCGTTTTGGCACTCTGGAGTCAACTCACGACACTACGTAGATTGAATCTAGGAGGGGCAGTCTAAACAAAGAAAAGAAGACAAGACAAAAGTCACTAGTTTGTCTTCCACATCCGCCCATTTTTCACCGCCTTTTCTTCCAATTGCTCTTCCACAGCTTACTTGCACAAGGACTTCACTTCCTTGAAAGAAGAAGAACTTGGATGCTGTCCCTGATCCCACCTGGGCTTCCTTGTATAGCTCGTTGCCTTCCCTCCGGCGTGCCTGCGCAGGTCTGAAAATAGTCACTTCCCGGTCTGGACATGCCATCCAATTCAATGCCAGAGCCTTCGCATGCCGATAAACGTCACATTGCGCCAAGGACGCGCAAAATCTTGTAAGCTCACGGAAATCCACCAAACTTTGCATATGTTGCCTCCGCAAATTCTGCAGCGGACTGTTCCCTCCTGAGCATGCTAGGGGTGCAGCTATGCCATTCCAACAAACGCAAGTCAAGACGGTGATTCTGCGTTGGTTTTTCGACCTAGCTTTCCACTTTGTATGGCCTGCATGCCTGGGTTCAGGGGATTCCCGGTCAGTTGATGCCCCAACGTTGCGAAATCCACTGATTCTGGACCCAATGGTCCACTTGAATGGCCAAGGACCCTTTTTCGGGGTTTGCTCGGTCTTTGTTTGGAAGAAATCATTCTTACAGGGCCGCGGGTCGCTGGGAGGGCGTTTTTCTTGGACTGCTGACTTAACTACTGACATGTAAGGAATAACCCTCGTGACACTATTGCTAACATTGCTGCTACTCGACTTATGTTGTCTTTAACTGCATCATTCAATTCGTACCAACATTACGATGAACAGTCTGACTCCTGCTCTTATTCTTCTGGTGTTTCTGCCCTGATTCTTGCAACAAGTACTGTTGAAGCTAAACCTAGCGACCAGTCTAACTATTCTTAGGGGAAGACTAGTGTGTCCATGAGTCAGGGAAAGTCGGAAGCGTTTTTCCTAGGCGTGGCTGTAAAGAGTTTTCCTAGTCACGGCTGTAGCTGCCATAGCAAGAATTGCTATAGCCACAGCCAGGAAAAAAAACAAGGGGGCGGAGGCGGTTTTGCTACACGCGGCTGGAAGAATTCACTACAGCCACGGCAAGGAAAAAAAAACACGTCTAGGGGCCCAAAGGCGTCTTTTCCTAAGCTCGTTTGTAAAGGATTTGGCTAGCCGCGGCTGTAAAGATTCCTTGAAGGTCAAGCAAGGATTCCGAACAGAACTCTCAGGACGCTCCACGCGCCAGCACTCCGACGCGCCGAAAACAACGAGAGGGTCGCCACGTAAGCCCAGAATTTCGAGGATGCTCCACGCGACGGCGTCGCGACGTGCCGAGAACACCGAGAAGGTCCTCACTGATGCTAAGAGTTTCAAGCCGCTCCACGCGCCAGCGTCGACGCGCCGCGCCCACGGAAAGGGTCGCGTGTGGCGTGCGCACCCAGAATTTCAGGACGCTCCACGCGCCAACGCCACGCCACGCCAGGATATTGACAGTTCTAAACATGATGAATTCTGCCGACACGTGCTGGCAAGCCATTCAAAATCATGAAAGCTGCTAAAAATGACGGAGAAGGATCACAAATGATGGAAAATGACGACTTATGATGCTTGATGGCAATAATGATGAGCAATGCTCAAAAACATGAGGCTGACGAATACTCACTGAACATCATGTGAATGATGAGAGAGGATATGTATTGAATGAACAATGATGAAAATTGCCTAAAAACAACGAAAAAATGAAACGATGATGCTTCATGGGAAAATACACAACACCTGATGAAACATGATGAAAGAAAACGGGCCCCTTGTGTCTGTCACTAATGTTGCACAGAGTGCTGATATCATCATCGGTAGAATTTACCCACCGACCCATGCAGGAAAGAGGATTTGGGCTGAAGCGGTGGCTGCGCGGAAATCCCACTTTGTTTCTGGGTTTGGGCTTGGAACTGGCTGCGCAGGCTCCTGCCCACTTCTTTTCAGGGAGACCTTCTTCGACAACTTGGCACTCGTGGTAGATTCTGGTTCTCGATAGGTCAAAGCACTTTCCAATCACCAGTGAATGAGAAACGCTGCTGTTGCGACGCTCACCGTTCTCTTTGAAAGTGTGCGCCATAGGGGCGGACCAGTCAGGCTTCCTCAGCTATGGGCCATGGCTTCCAGCCTGCGGCAGCACAGGCACGTAGCCTAGCAACTGCGTAAACTCCTGTTGCACAGGTCGTCCGCTGCGACGTAGTCGTGCCAGCTGGCAACAGGCAACAGGTTGCGCGAGTGGAGCGAGCCGTCTACAGTCATTTCCAGCAGGGTCGGGGACTGCTCAGGCGAACCTAGCAAGGCAAGGCAGCAAGGCCCCATGCTGCACACGGTTCTGCACCACTCCACTGGCTGACACAACATGTTGCGTTTGGCTGCGGCCTTAGTCTGTTTTCGGTTGGACACCTTGCACTCCACAAAACCATCCCGTCTACGGCTCGGTCAACGTCAGATTGCCTCACCCTGGCATAAATCACAACTAGCCCAGAGGAGCGACTCACACTGATGTGAGTTCTGACTAGCGAGAATCCAATGCCTGGACCGGCGCAACGCTAAGGAGCGCCTGCTGCAGCAGCCACACCCAGCCTGGAGAAAGCGGTCAACCGCTGCTGTCTAACCGCCTGGCCTGGCCTGTTCCTGCCTACAGCACAGTGAAGGAAGACCAAATGCTCCGCTAGCGCCTCTTGCCTCGTGCCTCACCTATGAATTCGTGATGTTTGGCGGGCGCGGAGAGTAGCTCCAAACCACGCTGAGCACGCCAGTCAGTGACCCAAGACCCGCAAAGAGCGCCTTCAGCATCAAGTTTCAGCTTTTTTCAAGCATCCCAAAATTTGCGCCCAGGCCTCTTCCAGCAGAGAGCACAGTTGTTCGGACGTCACATTGCCACCGGAATCCAGCGGCTGATCAAACACAACGCGGATCACCGCGTAGCAGGAGCATTCGTCCACCATGAGAAGACAATTGTAGCCCCGAGCACCGATTCTTTTCATGAAAGACGTCGATCTGCAAGTCAAAGTCGGTCAGACCGTGCTAGGTCTGCGCTTTGATGCCTTGCACACGTCGCACTTGAGTTGCATGGTTTTGGGGTCAGCTCCACGGGCTTGCAAGTTCTTCACCAACAAGCGATTGGAAGGGCGCCGTAGTCTCGAGTGGATCTTAAGGACTTTGTCCGTCAGCTTTTCAGGTTTTTGGCGCTCAAATTCTCCAAGCTTGAACAACCTCCTGACTCCGTGCGATCTTCAAGACCCCGGCGCGCTGGATCTTTTGGAACCTGGCAGATCAGCCAGGGAGGTCGTTCTTGGGCCCTGAGTTTTGTCAAAGCCCTCAGTCGCGCCCAAGTCGAAACCATCAGACGACGTCAAAGTCTTCACCTCCTTGCCGGCATGAGTCATCAGATGGCTCAGTTTCAGTCCTGAAGACTTTGAACAGCGGATCTCCGTCGCCCAAAGGTTAGGGTTAGGGGGAAGATGTCGTTGAAGAAGCTCGCAAAGTTTCCAAATCCTCCTACACCGCCGAAGCTTCAGGCTCGTCGAAGGTGACAAGGAAACTCGGTTTGTCCTTGAGGTTGCTCCTTGAGGTTGTGGACATCCCGGCAGGGGTTGGACTCGATATTGAACAGGATGCTCAAAGAAGACCATTGAGCGCCAGGAGGAGCCCACTGACGCATAAGTGAGGCCACTTGAGTGTCAGATTGGTCAAGCCAGAGAAGCGCCCACGTGCATATAGGCCGAGATTCATATACGGAACCCCCCCTGCCCCTTGCAAGCACCATACTGAGTTGGTCATGGAGGCCGTAGGAGATGACAGAGACAGGAGAAGTCACTCCATAGAATCCATCGAAAAAACCTCGAATATGAAGTTCCACTGGACGGACGCCGAAAGAGATCTCCAGCTGCAAGTTCCACAGACTGGATCTTCTCATTCTGCCCAGCTAGCGAAGCGGCTAGGCAATCCTCGGGGAGTACTCAAACTCCTCGACAATTTCCTCCTGACGGCGGCTTGCTTCCCGACCCAAAGTAGCGCTCATGCTTCCACTCTCCGGCGCCTCATCGATGACCACAGATTGGGAGAAAGAGACGACGAGGTCTCGGAGCGAGCCTTGGGAACTGCTGCTTTGCTTTTGGAGTCAGGCCTGGTGGAATAGTTGGAGGCGCCGATGAGGCGGCAGGCCCGCTGCTCTTCGGATTGGCCCCCCCATGCCGCAACTTGCTGATTGGCAAGTGCGGCGGATCCTTTCGAGATTCTCCTCCGCACTCTTCCCGGCTGCTGCCCAACCAATCTCCTTGTCCTTCAGCGTGTTAAGGTTTGGCAGCTCCTGCTTGACTGCAGTTTTTCGGCGAACGATGAAGTTTGCAGCATCCCGCTCTGCGCGGCGCTCGAGCTCAGGTTGCAGCGCTGGCACGCCACTCATTAGCCGAATTAGTCTGACCCAAGGGGCTGCTGCGGTAGAAGCCCGCTGCCTCCACCTCCCGTCTTGGCCTTCGGCTTGGGGCCCGTCACAGCCCATCTTGGGCAGAGGAGTTGTTCTCCCTTCCGGCAAATTGGAGCTCCCAGGTTGCCGTCGCAGGAATCAGAACTCCTTCCGGAGACGAAGTTGGCACAGCAGCCATGAAGAGCAAGTAGCGAAAGAATGATCCTGCAAGAGGGCATGAGGTCGCCCTCACTCGGCTCGGGCCCCCAGTCCATGGATGAAGGTTCGCTACCATGAAGGAGCAGAAACTGACGCAACTTACTTGGCTCTGTCTGCAAGCTCTGTGTTCTCAAGCAGGTACACCTACCCTACCGATGAGATGAAGAGTTGCTTCTGTTTTGCTCGAAGCTCCGCCACTGCTAGGCTGCACCCAAGTGAAAGACTGCACCAGCAGGTCATGCCTCAGGTAAAGAAGGAGACGACCAGAAGGGCTGCGGCGTACCTCACACCTCAGCTGGGGTCAACTGCACCTAGCACCGACATCACGACGGCAATCTAGCACGGCACAGCTCGTAGACGGCGAAGAGTCTTGACACCTATGAGCGGAGGTACGCCTTGAACGTTCAATGTGAAGATGCCCGTGGGAATTTTACGCTGCCCCAAAGTCACAGGTAGCAAGATGCGCGACGCTGACGTGTCACATGAGCTTCGTTTTCCAAACTGAAGCGTTAAGAAGGCGTAGAAGTGAAAGCAACAACCTCGCTGACCGCTCACGGCATATCGGGCCCTCCTCCATAGCTGGCAAACTACTGACAGTCTCAGTCGCATCTGAGTCTAGGGGCGCAAACCCATCCAAAGAGAAGTCTTTGAAGGAGTCCTGAGCCAGGACCATATCCTCAGTCAAAGGAAACGAGGACGCCAGCTGCTCAGCACCAGGTACAGAGGCAACAAGGTCTCCAGGGACATTCTCTTTGACTTCCTGGACCATAAAGCATCGGCATCAACTCCACTATCAAACATGGCAGGAGTCTCGGACTGGTGATTTCTACTACCACTCCAGGTTGTCCAGGAGCAATGCCATAGGTAGCGTTCTCCTTCATCATCTAGAGGAAAGTGAACTACTTCCCTTGCCGGGCTTGCTTGCCCTTCGAAAGCCCAGAACCTTGCCTTTGCCCTTGCCCTTGCCCCAGTGGAAAAGGGGTCAAACGCTCGACGCACGCGCCGTGCCTTGACTGCCTTGCGCGCATCCACAAAGGAACGAAATTTGCTGTTGGCTACGTGGTAAGGATCCTCGACTTGCTGGAGCTCATTTGAGGTCAGGTAGGACGTGGGATCACGCATCCTCCCACGCCTCATATTCTCCATCAGGCCCCAGTAGTTGGAGTCACAGTCTTGAGCAGGGCCCCAAATCTCAGCATAGCCAAAGTCCTCTTGAAGAGCCAGGTTCACGGAAACCTCTGCTCGCACAGGGCGAGACCCTACAGTCTCCAGGATCTCGAACACATCATCGTCGTCCGCCAAAAGCGACTTCATTGCCCTAAGTCTTCCACCCAATATATAGGTCTGTCGACGTTGGCCTCATGCGCCAGCAACTCTTCCTTCCTCCATGCCTCTGATGGCAGTTTCAACGCTCTCCAAACACAACGAGTTGTCTGCTGCAGCCTGAACTCTGAGTCGTCCTTGGGCACTCAAGCCAGCACGACGAAGCAGAAGCCAGCCAAGCAACTCGTGAGGAAGTTCCAAGTCCTCCGGCGCCGTCAGGGAGGTGTCGCTGTCGCCATCTGAGGACTTGTAGACTTGTAGGGCTCTTGGCTGACGAAGTAGGCTCACGGATCACAGCATGAGGTTCGTCCTCTGAAGGCGGCTCCATGACCGTCTCGGTCTTCAGGGCCTCGTCTGCAGCAGCAACCGCCTCACCATGAGGCTCAGCCTCCGTTTCGTGGCTTTGTCGTCTCGAACACCGCGGCTTACAAAGAGGAGAAGAGCACGTTTGGGGAACTCAAAGATCGCGTCACGCGCGGGCTAAAGCAATTTGAAGTTGGTGACAGGAACGCCTCAACTGCGCAGCCCAAGTACTCACGCTTACTCCAGGCCCACGAAGCAATCGAAGCATCAGCTGCTCTAGGCGGAGGCCCACATCTGGAACGGTGGTCGTGCAGCGCATTTCACGTAAGACCTCCAGGAAGTGCATAACGCCATCATGATCAATCTCCTGAGTCACAACCCAGTCAGCTGGCCAACAACTTCAAGACCCAAGAGACGTTGCCGACGGCTTGTCTTCTCAAACCCGGACACGACGAAGGAAGTCGTTCCATCCTCCAGACTCACCGTCCCACTGACACTGCAAACGATCAAGATTGTCTCGGTTGTCACTCGTCATGAACTTAGAAAACTGAAGCGCGCTTGCCGTCTGAGAAGTCCTGGGAGCACAAGAAGTCCTTGTCGGAACAGAATTCCGCCCGCACAAAGAACTTGTCGGAGCCCTCGCGTAGAGGAGCAAATAGAGGAAGACACCCAGGATCCCCTCAAGCTTCGGTGCACAAGCTTACGCTACCAATGTCACTGCCAATCAGGCAATGACACTGAAAGCACAGCGAAGCGGCAATGTGCACGTGGTCTTTTCCTGCTGCTCGCTCAAGCTCGGCAGTGAACAATGTCTCTGACCACCAACGAGCCTATGACCGAAAGCTAGTCTGAGACTACAACTCTACGGGCGTAGCTGTAAGGCGGGCGAAAGGAGCTCCTGGTGGCCGTGCGAAAGGCTTTTCCATGATACTAGATCACATCGTTGAGTGGAAACACGTTGATGCTTTCACCACACACAGTTGGACCAAATGCCTGCATGGAGAATTCATGGGAGCTCAAAACCAATGCTATGCCACATCAACCGGATGTGTCCTGTCCCACTATGGCCGTCAATTTCGTCGGATCCTGCCAGCACGTGTTAAGACCATAATGAACGCCTTTTCTTTCGATTTCAACCTGGCATTGTCCAGGCCAGATGCCTGCTGGATTGAATCTGACAGTCTCTGCTCGCTCCTGGCTAATCCGAACTCCTTCGGCTGTAACGTTGATACGACCTGGCAGGCATCTGGCTCAGACCCGCTTCAGCATCATGGTTCTGCTCATGATCAGCCTCGTGTGGTGCCCGCCCTGGTGTCAGTACCGGATTCGTGTGACTGATGTTCGGCGGTTCCATGCCAGTGTTCGTCTGGCGCGGCATAGAAAATGTCAGCTCGATGAGTGATTCCCAGCCTAAAGCCGAAGCACGGTACTGTAGGTGCACTAATGGATGCGCCACCAACATACGCATGTCTCCACCCCATCGCTCCAGGCCATGCCTACAGGCCTAGTTCAAAAACTGAACCAAGTCAATGCTCAAGCCAAAATGGCACGAATGGGTTAGAGACCACCGAACCTAGTCAGCCTCTTGAATCTTTGGTTTCAGCTGTTCTTGATCTATTTATGAGTTTCAAATGATTCTAAAACTCCTTGATTTGTGAAGTCAATTCAGATTTGACTTAGATTTGCTTCGTAATTCAAAGTTGAGTGAAATTTGTGAAGTGATTTCACAAGTGATTTGAAAGTCATGCGGAGTTGCTTTCGTTGTGTTTTTTGGTTTTAACTTTCCTCTGCGGGACCCCCTCTGCCCCCCAAGCAGGCAACGCATAAAATTCCAGGAACACAAACATCTCAGCTGAATCACTCATCATGGCCAAAATGCCAGGCTACCACCCCAACCCTTCCCAGCCTGACACAAGCAACACGTCACTGATACCAACCTTTTTGGCCAGCACTGTGACATCATTGGGTTTCACAGCTGTACCTTGGAATCCTGAGAATGATGCTGATGATGGTACTGGCATCTGCATTTTGCAATCTCAGACTGCCTGCCGACATCCAGCCACAGCATTCAAGATGATATCAACAGATCCCCAACGACGCTGCCTTTCTCCCAACGTTGCTACTGTGTCAGGCCTCATCATCGGACTCTATAGCTCTTAGAAAAGCTGCATTTTCAACATGTTCTTCGGCCACGTATCTGAAAACAGCGTGGCTCTTCCACTCCCCAGATGACAGCACATGGGGTAGAGAAAAACCTTGATTGATCAAGGACGTAGCCTTTCCCGCCCGAAATGCTTTCCATGTGAATCGCTCAGCGTTCAGCACACCCAACATGCTTAGGAGACAGCGAAACTGTTTGAGGCAGTCACTTGGTGAACGAGTCACCAGCTTGTCTCCCACATTGAGACATTTGCGCCGCAAGCTGAAGCGATGACCAACGCACAAGACGTTCAGGCCACCAGCACAGCAACATGGCCTGGACAGCAGCGAGCCCTTGGGCCAATGTTTTCTGCTTTTGAGGCGCAAATGTGCGCAAAATTCAGCATCCACCGTCAATGCCGAGCGTCGGCCTTCAGGTAGCACATGCAGCTCGCTGAGAGACCCGTGTTGCAAAGGAATGCCTTCACTAGGAACCCGGAGCAGAAACTGCCATGCTACCACAAATAGGTCACCTAAATCTTGAAAGCCAGGGCGTTCATTGCACAGCGTAACCAGTCGCGCCGCCAGCGTTTCGGTCAGGAGAGGTTTATCAGCCAGATGCCCGGGCAAGTTCTCAATGCAATGTTTATCGAGGATTCGCAAAACCATTTGCACTTCTGGACCAAACCATGCACAATCCAGCCGGTGGAAAACACATGCCCAATGGACGTAGGATACATAGTTTCTGGCAGTGCCTGAGTTCCTAAAAATTGCAACGAAGCACACAACGTCATTGGCACATTTCGGCGGGAGAGTGTGTGCTGCATTGTACTGCAGGACACTTTCCGCAAAGTGGCGCCAGCAACGCAAACCTGAAGCCACTGAAGGAAGGCTCTTTCTCTGAGCGCGCGCCTTCAATGTTGCAGCTCTCAACTCCAACATTTGTCGCGCATCATGGGCCTCAAGCTTGCTGAGAGCTGCGATGCACTCTCGAGGGGCACTTGGAGAGTCTGAAGAGCACGTGGCCTCTTCCCAAAACGAAGCAGCTTTGCAGGCCACTTCATCTGCAGACATGTGTTGCAATTCGAGCCCATCCTGACCATGCTGTATCTTGGCCCGCTTGGTTGACTCATTAGCGGTGACGGTATCAAGGGCCTTGCAGAGTAATGTCTGGACGCGCGGCTTGTCAGACCAAGATCTCAACTCTCGCCTATACAAGCCGTCTAAGTGCTGAAGTTGGTCAAAACCCTTAGACAGCAATATGAGAGCAGCCTCGTGACGCCACGGGTCACAAATTGAAGAAGCATCCAGCAATTGCAAGGAATCACGTAACCGATGCAACTGCTCCAAAAACTCGGATGGCCTGCGGCCCCCAAACGGTCTGACCGGCGCTCCTTTGGCACGGGAAGGATCGGAGATGCTGTGGCTACGCCATTTCTTAACAGTGCTGCGCGTCTTGACTGCCAGTCTGCTGGTAGCAATCGCCAGACGTCATCACTATTGAGAATAACCCCAGCCCCAGATCTATGCAACACCTGCGCGTTAACGGTCAGACGCTCAGCTGATCGCAGTTGCGAGCTGAGCCTGTCCGCAAAGTGACAGCTCCAGGCATGTATAGTTTCACGCACCCAATTTTGAGCCAACCAGATATGATTTAGTAGGGTCTGCTCCTGCACATCCATGGGTCATTGCACAAAGCGGTGGGGCAGCAGTCAAAACTGACCTCAACAGAAACAGCTGCAAAGGCGCAGTGGTACCCCGACACACGGAGCAGGTAACAAAACATTACATAACGCACGGAAACAGATCTTGTTACAGCTCAGCGCTTGGAATGCCCCACAGCGCGTGCAACCAGCATGGCAACTCTGGAGGAACGAACGTGGCCTTCAACTGGGCCAACAACCGGAGCGTATCCCTCGTAGGACCGTCTGCGATATTCGCAGCACTTTCAACACGCCCCACATGGAGGTCAACTCCGGCCGCAGCAACTTCAAGCCACAGCCGCCCAATACACAAAGAGGTTTCATCATTCCCTCCATTGCCATGGGATATCGCATGCAAGATGGAGTCATTGTCGACAAAATTGACCCACAAGCTGGCTTGCAGAAACTTTTTAAAAGTTGTCCAAGCCAGCACAACTGCAAGAAATTCTTGAAAGCCAATTTGGTGATCACCTCTAGGCAGCAGCATGCGCCAAACGTGATCTGGTGTACGCGTTCGCGTCCAGTAAAAGGTTCCTTGCCAGTACAGCACTGCAGCCACCCATCGTGACTCACCCGACGCATCCGTCCACGAAGTGGCCCTGGGACGCATCAAGGGGGTGAGTGAACGCACGGAGGTGGGGCAGCGCTCAAGGTACTGCAGAAACCAATTGCAAGCCTGACGGAGCAAAGGAGATATGGCATTGCCGAACAATGGCCTATGCGCCTGAGCATGAAATGGTTTGATGAATGCCCTGCCCACCCTGTTGCCCGACACTGTCACTGAAAAAGACAGACGACCTGCTAATTTGGAAGCATCACCTGGGGACAGGAGTCCAGACCGAACAACGCCAAGAAGCTGAGCGCAATATTTAGCTGCTTTTGCTGGATCAACACGTGTGCTCAATTTACGCCGAGGCCAATCGATGCGGCACTCCGCACCCAGCACAATCAAGCGAATATCACTCTCAGCGGATTTGTCGTCATCGACTGGAAACCCCAAGAGCTTGGAAATGACGGTTAGAACACGACCTGCATGCCAGTGAATGCCCAAGCGGGATGCACCAAAGAAGTCATCAACGTAACGGGCTGCAGGGCAAAGGAACAGGGCACGCAGGATGCAACACAGCATGAAGCCGACACGGCGCCATGCGTACACGGCCGATACTGTGCCGAAAGGCATGCCTTTGTGCTGAGCCACCATTAAGCAGCCCTTATGAAGCCAGACAGTCCAAGCAAAGACCAGGTGATCCGCCCGAATGGGCACCCGCCTGAAAGCTTTGGAAATGTCACGCTTCCACAGCTGAGCTTGGCAGTCCTGCCGGAAATATGCCAGCGTCATGTGGGCAAGATCATCTAAAGTATCATGACGAATTTTGTCACAAGGAACGGTAGCAGCATTGACCATACTTTCAGTCTCGTGGTCAACAATTCTTGTACGCCAACCCTTAGAGCGTTCCTCCCTGACAGGAATTCTCCTGGTGAGGGACAGATGCTGCACATCTTCGGGAACAAAGGCTCTTGGGAAGGACATGAAACCACGATCTGCATCATCAATGGTCTGAGGCAAGATCTCATCAGAAAAAGGCAGATCAGACACAGCGTTCAAAACAGTCTGATTAATGGTCTGACGCGAAGCTGCAAGTTCTTGTGTGGTGAGGGCCACTTGGAAAGATTGTTCCACGCGGTCACCCTCACAAGGCGGCAAGTTTCCTACCAACGGAAACCCAAACTGCAAGTCATGCAGAAACTGCTCACGAGGTAGTCCGCACTCCTGCAGCAGCACCTTCCATAATGGGCCATGGATTGCGATCGCATGCTCCTGCAACTCCCTTGGCGCATCTTGCGCCCATGTTTGGTGCTCATGTCGCAAACCGGCATGCAGTCGCAGACATTTCTCAAGAAGTGAGCACCGAAAGGAGTCAATTTCAGCCACATCATGTTTGCACTCAAAATCAATAGCCTCCTGCTGGAGCGGGGGCAAGTCTTTGCAAGGGTCACTTGGATGTGCAACCTCCATGGCGAACGCGACGCGCTCCAGGGGACTCAGGCCTCTTTCAGCACCCATTCCGTGTGGCACAAATTTCCAGTCCATGGAACAATTTGCCACAATTTCCGACTCAGCCTGCAATATGGCTTTCGGAAATTGATATGATTTGGCACGGATTGTCTCCGAAACGTCACGCCAATCGCCGCCGAGCTGAGCCCACAACACAGTTTGCTGGACCAACGCCGCAAAGTTAACACCCAGCAATGGTGGGTACGTCTGGGCCAGATGCGTTCGAAAAGTGAGTCTCCCTTGAAACATGACTAGGCCTCTGAGCTTCACTTTAGGCCCCCGCCAAGGCAAAACTCCTTCTGCCAACATGCGCAGAAAAGGGGAGTTGTGTATGAACACCGTGGGCTTGTGGAAAGGGACATGGTAATCAGAAAACAGCAGCCTGACTGCTCCAACCCCTTCCTTACGTCGGAGTTCAATCATTTGCGGCAGGACCCAAAGCCAGGAATACTCAGGATTCTCTATAGAGAAAAATCCTCCATTTTTAGCTTGGCAGCAGCATAGATTCAGTGAAAAAGTGGCCAGCGTGTTGCCTTCGGCAACTAGCCAGGCTTGACGTCTAGACAAGTCACCACGACCAAGTGGACACGCCGTAGTTCTGAGTTGAGGGCATCTTGCCCACGTCATGCTTTGGCAAGGTGTTCCCAAATGCACCCAGGACAACGCGCCAGCTCTGGCCAACCTCAAGATGGCTTCTCCATGAGTTGCGACATCAAACTCTTGCCCAAACCGCGAATCCCATGGCAAATATACGCCAACGTGAGTGAGGGTCATGGCTAATGTCAGAATGCAGTCACCAGCAAAAATTTCTAAGAAGAACTCTCCAGATTCACTGGCACCCGTGATATGGTCCAATGGCACTCGCGGCAAATGCAACAAGGAAAAAGGCATGTTCGCGGCACCAGGATGCACACATGCACCAGTGTCTCCTGTTCAGAAGTGTTTCTTTTTGATCTGTTGCTGCTGTCTGCGCTCCTTCTGCTTCAAAAACCACTTATGCGCTTTCAACTGCTTGCCTGTCATCTGTTTTTCCTCCTCCGGTGCCCCAATCTTGGGAACACCATCTGCCGATGAAGCTACAACAGCCTTGTCGATGATGTTCTTCTGGGCTGCTGTCAAGCCTTTTTTTGACTGCCTCAGCCTTCTTTTGGGCAGCTTCCGCTGCGGCAAGTTGTTGCGAAAGTCTTTCATCAATCGTTGACCCCGCACTGCTTGGCACACTACCTTCGACCTCTGTGATTCTCATGACCGCACCAAGACGCTGTGTGACAAGCTCCCTGAGATCCTTATCGAGCTTTTGAGTTTCGGCATCCAGGTTAAAGGACGGGTCCTTCTTGTCAGCCCGACGCGCCCACTGTTTCCGCGCCATCTCGTCGTACAGAAATCCTGCATACGGAGGGCGGGATCGCAACCTCTCTTGCTCACAGACTTGTAACACTACGTCTTGATGAGCGATGACTTGCGGCATGGTGATGTGTTGAGCAGCCACAGCTGCTACAGCCCATCGCCAGAAGGCGGCTGTCCACTGGGACACTGACCGGAAGAAGCGAGGAGTAGCAGTGGCGCCCTTGAGAGCTCTGGTAAGATCTCCCAAGCTCCCAATTGGAGACGTGCTTGCCAGACTGAACTCCTCCTCATCTCGCAATGAGAACTTTCCGCCGACACTGTCACTCGGCACCCACAGTGGAAGGGTATCTTTTGCCGTCAAATCCACGAATAAGAATGGCGTTTTGCCATTTTTTCGTGCCTCATCTGTGTGTGCTTGCAGCACATCAAACAATCCCTGGTCGGGCTGCAAATGATACTGCAATCCCTGAAGGTTTGCTTTGGCCAGCAGGTCCTGCGCATCTGTCGACTTCATTGGAGACATGGCAGCAGCCAGCGCTTTTGCACTAGCGGCAACCCCTGCTGCCCCGGCCAACGTCATGCTTTGTGCCACTTGGACTCGTCTAGCCTTGGCTGCTGCCTCCACATTACGAAGAGTCCGACGGGCAAGGGCAAGAGCTGGTGGTGAGTCAGTAATGGCTGCTGTCACGCTATCCTCAGTGAGCCCCTCGGCATCCCAAGGCGTAGCGGCTTTCAGCACATTCTTGAAGGCTTGCACCACCCTGTCGCGAACAGCAGTATCCGGTGGCGACTGCTCTGCACTGGCTATGAAATCCTCCCAGCTTGCCATTGCCCGTCTATGTGGGATCAGCCTACGAGGAAAAATTGATCTGAGGCTCCCACAGCTGAGGATTCATCAGCTTTGTTTGTGCAGTGTAACAAGCTCATTCTTCCCCAGTAACACCTATTTTGAGAAAGCTTCAGGCGAGTTGTGATGTTTTGAATTTTGCTTGAGTTTCCTTCGGGGGAGACCCCCTCTGCCCCCAGGCAGGCGGGGCAGCAAATTCTGTAGGAATTTCAAGAATGCTTCAGGCGAGTTTTGTTTGTGTTGGATTTGTTTGTTTGTCTGCTTTTGCTGCGGGGGGTACCCCTCAGCAGCCTCGCAGGCAGGCAGGGCACGAAATTGCATATTTCAGGCAAGTCTTGTGTTCTTTGTTGATTGTTAATTGTTGTTGGGTTGTTGTTTGATTTTCCTCTGGGGGAGACACCCTCCACAGCCTCCTGAACAGGCGAGGCATGAATTTCTATGCGGTTTTGGGATACTTCTGACATAGTGGCATGCTGTGGTTATCATTACGACCTGACCCAGGAACGCAGCAGAGTGGAATCAATATAGCCACAACCTTTCTAAAAATAAACCCGGTGGTCTCTAGCATGGGATACATAAAGTCACGCGCACATGATGCATCCTTGTACCACGTAGTCATTACCATAATCCTTCCCTGAACAGCAACAACAGCTACAAGTATTATGACACGGACTTTTGTCATGCTGCCAGAAGCTTTTCAACGGACTTCTACTTAGATCTTGCATCTGTTTTTTTCTATCGCGCAAGGCACAAAAACAAACTGGCACACCCTGTGCACGGGCGACAAGGAAATGCGCGTAGCCAGAGTGCCTTGTTCTGATGTGGCGGTGTTCGACTGCAAGTTCGTGGTTGCACAACGTTGCACAAAGTTGCACCTGCTGCCCTGTCTGTGAAACAGATTCTTGTACCAGCTGCAAGATTTTGCAAGTGCGCAAACACCCCAAGCTAAAACAATCGCTGCCTTGTTCTTGTGCCCCAAATATTGGCGGAAGCTTTGTGGTCTGGCACTTCTTTCAAGAATCTAGAGTGCAGGTCCGTGAATGATCATCAGGATGCGGGAACTCGGCTGTTGACATCAATGCGCAACTAGTACAGGCTTGGCATGGTTTGCACCTGTTCCCATTCTCAGTAAAGGATGTTGAAGGTATGCATCCAAGAGCGGCACGGCAAGAGATTGGAAACATCAGCATTGCAGAGAAACTGATGTGAAATTTCCAAAGATATCAGGCAGTCTCCTCATCTTCGACCAAAGGATATCGTAAGATTTTCTCTTTTCTGGATCCTGGCATGATGCTGGTCTGAGCAGAGCGCATCCCTTTGGCCGATCGCACCTGGAGGATCGTCCAGGCATCCAGCACTGCCTGCGTGACCTCACCCACACTATCTGCGAGCTGCGAGCCTACAAGAAACTGCGACGGCTTTCTGAGTCCGTGTCCCGACTGCCCGTATCGCCCCGGCTCTCAGGCCGCTTGTCGGGATGGAACTCACGAAGTTTCTCATGATAAGCCTGGCGAAAGAATGCTAATTAGTTTTAAGTTTTTACTCTCTTGCAACTTCTGGCTGGGGCACCCTTTTGAGCTCTGACGCCGATGACTCAGGCTTGCATCCCAGGACCTGACAAAGCTGGAAGCAAAGCGGTAGCAGGCAGAGCAGACGGAGCAGACAAAAGACCGTGAGAGCACTACTTTTTGGCCTCGTAGTGGTCCACGAAGGATGCACTGTGCTCATGGCTTGGCATAGCTTGCTAGTGGTCCGTGCATGAACTTTGAAGAAATTCTCCAAGTAAGAACTCGTCAGTTCAGGTTCGAGAAGGAAATCTTGGTTGAATTCTGTATCCACTGAGACCAGGCTTCTGTTCTGAACACCAGCGTGAGTATCTTGATGCAATGCAACATGCTGCAACTTGGCTGCATCAGGCGACGAGATTCCACAACACATGTAATTACCACTAGCTGCCGCACAGACAACACATGGCACACAGTCCCTGTGACCTTGAGATGGCCCTTGAAGGCGGCCCAATGAAGCGGGCTGTGCTTTTTCCGGACCTGTCTAGTATGTTGATTTTTCCAGCATGCCGACCAACTGGCCCATGCCAGCCTTGGTGGTCTCGTCCAACTTATAGACCTTCAAAGCATCTTGGATTTCGCAAGTCCAGACACATCGCCACACTGTCGCCACGGATTTCCAAGTCGCCTCTGCAGCATTGTGCTTGATCAGGAGCCGTGTCAGGTCCTGCAAAATAGACAACACTCACGCCATCCTCCGTCTGAACAAGCATCCACCACTTGAGCGGAAGAAATCTGCCTCGTTGCCATGTGAGGCGGCCCAGATTAGAGGGCTCCACCTTGTCAAACACCAACGTCAGGGCTTCAGCAACTCCACGCAAACTATTTAATGCCATCCATGCACTGTCGCTGATCTTCACAGCAAGGGTTCGCCCCCTGGCACCGCCGAAATTGATTCAAGGAAATGGTAAAAGCCAGAATAACTTTCAAGAGCAGAAGGCCTGCTCAATGAGTCGCTTAGCAGCTTCAGTGTCATTCCTGCTGCCAAAGAAAAGCCGAAAAATGTAGAGACACGACCATTGCTTGTCGGCCAATCTGGAGTTGCGCCATGTGACAACTTTAGGCCACCGGCTCTTGGATCTGTTGGCAAGTATCAGTATGGCTGGCAAATGAAACAACAAAGACACGATGCAGATACCAGCTGTCTTTTTGAGATGGTGCTTGGAGGCATCATCACATCGTCCGGTCCAACGCTAAGCGCAAATCGTGATCATTTTACACAGACAGGTTGCCTCATACATGCAGCCAACAAGTCTGGATCCAAGGTCCCGTCCTTACAGGAAAGCTTTGAAAGGAGCTTGCAACTGCAGGTGAAGTCTAAGGCCAGCGGCAGCTTGATCGCCTTCAACATCCTCGTCTTCGTCCCGCGGCTCCTGATTTCGCTTTGCTTCAAATTGTGGAAAGTGATCAAGTTTACGCTCAGTTTTTTGTTGTATGTTGGCCATTGGGGCGTCAGAGAACATCTGGGGAGTTTATGTCATTGCCTTCTACTAAGAAAACCTGTGTTTCAGAAAAGCCTGCGTCAGAGTCCCTGTGGGACAAGTCTATGTTTTTGCAGCGGGCTTCAATTGAAACATTGGCATTTCATCGGTGTGGTCCTTTCGACTGCTTTTTCCCTGGGACCATTGCCAAACATTAACAACATTTTACAATGCTTCCAACCTCGGCAGCTCAGCTTTAGACCGGATGCTGGCAGCACATTACAAGGCGGGGGATGCTGCACATTGACTTCATTGCTGCGAGGAGTCCTCTGTCGCCATGGGAAGAAGAAGGTGGAACAAACCTGCAGTGTGGCCACAAGAAGCATTAGTCTCCACATTCCTTTCCTCGCATTGGATAACTTCGCAAACTCACAGATCAAGGCCTGAAAGGCCAATCGAAAAGGGCGTCTACATCAGTCATTGGTTGATAAACGCAGCGGGAAGAGAACCATGCTTCATCGCAGCAGGCACAGCACACATGGAAAGTTGCCAACTGCTGCACGTGGCACTGTTTCTCATGGTAAAAGCATGATTTCTGCCCAAAACGAACAGAAACGGGTGAGACACCTTGCAGCTCTAATCGCTGTCAGATTCTGCTTCTTGTTGAAGCTTTTGCTGGACCTGAGCAGTCTTGATGGGGTACAAATGCCTCTGCAACAAGCTATTTTGACGATGATTGGCTGAGCTTGACCAAGCGGAACTCACGTTCCGGCTGGGCAAGATTGGCTAAGGCTCAAACTTCATGCTCCAGCTTCATCTCCTGTTGTCACAGGTGCTTATTGGCATGCAGCTTTCTAGACCAATATGTGAGCATGAGCTGCAAGTCCTGATACTCCAGGAAGGTTAAATGCTTCGGCGGCGCATTTGCAGAGAAATTCTTTGCACCTCGTGGAACACTAGCGCTTGTCTGCCTGGTCAACTACAGCCTCAACCTGCTGCACAACCACCTTTGATGACACGTTTAACAAATTGTCCAGCCAGTTCCATGGTTCTGATGAGAGCAACGCACCTTTGAGAATAGTTTCTCCAGCAATTCGTTGTGTGTTTCTGTAAATTGTTGGCTCATGCAGCCAGGAGCATGGTTCAGAAGACTTGAATGCATTGTGATGCAACAAGCTTGTGCGCGAAGCACCCTGTGTTTTCTTGTCGCAGCAGGGAAAATCCAACCGTGCTCGCACGTTTCCCAATGCATGGCCCATCATCATCAGCAGCATCTACTGTCGTGATGCACAAGGACGACTTCTGGCATGTGTTCTCAAAGGTCCGAACTGCTTTGCAAGAGTGGATCCACCGTAGCAGCTGGCTGTCCTACGGCCGTTCACATGAAGATGACTGTTGACATCTTGCAGCCGGCTGCCTTGCTGGCCTGCAGCTGGACCGGCAGCGTGTCCGCCTGGCAGCTGCAACATGCGCGTGTGCCAACTCGACCAATCTGCAAGCATTGCATGCACGCTTCATCACGAGTGCTGTCCTGCGTTCGGCATCCCAGGGAGACCGTTGGCTCCCATGGGCGCCCCTGGTGCCCCCATCATGCCCATGGCTCCAGCTCCGGCAGTTCCCATGGCTCCCTGGGCTCCCTGTCCAAGACCTGACTCTCAGACTGAGACTCAACTGTACTGTGGCCAAGCCGGGCCGACCTTGTTGGTGTTGGAACATCTTCTCTGTGCCAACCATGTAGCCTACCAAGCAACAGTACTGCAACCACATGCTCCTATGAAGACAAGCGGAAAGAAAGGCCTGGAGGCAGTGGCGGCATGCTTGACATGTGCCCAGGGACGGGCGGCGGTTGCGAACTCACTCTGAACGTGCCTCCCGATCAACACTTTGCTGGTCTTTGATGCAACCAGTAATCGAATCAGCCTGGATTTGATGGCCCCATGGCTGAAGGAGCTGTCATCTGCCAGAAGGTGGATCCAAGTTGCCAAGCAAAGCCAAGTGCATGACAAACAAATGGCAGGCCTGCAATAGTTGTCTTGGCGGTCCCAACACGGGTCGTGCCCGGTTGGAGCCAGGAGCCTTGGCCTTTCAGGAACTTTCACAACATACCGCATCATACCTCACGTCGCAGGAAATCCTCTAGGCAAGGACCTTCGGTCTGGCGCGTGATGCCTTCTTTTTGCCAGCATCTTCCTTGCCGGTTGACAAAAGCACTCATGAACGGAAAGATGAAAAAACTCTGCCTGGATGTGTGGGGCAGCGGCACATACCTATCATACCTTCGCCTCGTTCTCTGATTTGCTGCGCCAC
The DNA here is from genome assembly GCA_905231905.1 of Symbiodinium pilosum. NCBI lineage: Eukaryota > Dinophyceae > Suessiales > Symbiodiniaceae > Symbiodinium > Symbiodinium pilosum. The sequence continues at coordinate 17,669 of CAJNIZ010047493.1, read as the reverse complement.
AACAAAACAGGTTGGGAACACCTCTACTGGCACTGCTGTTGTTATGATCGCCGCTGCTGCTGCTGCTGCTGCTGCTGCTGCTGTCACTGCTGCGCAGCGAGGGTAATTATTAATTTGCGCATACATGAGCAACAGAATGCATCAACATCATTTTGGGGGTCAGTTTTCAGAGAATACTGTTGTTGTACAACATTGTAGTACTGGTAGGGGAAACCTTTAAAGCATGGTGTAAGCTTTGCTACAATCTTTCTTGAAAACGAAATAAAAACATAGGATTTGCGGGGATAATGTTAGCTGCGGCCCCGGCCCAGTAACAGTGGGCACAAACAGGGGCACCAGAAAAAGCACCAGCACAACTGCAGATCTTGAGAATCAATGTGACCATACTTTGATGTCTGGGGGTCCTTCTGTTGCCGAAGTATGAACAAACTTCTGCCCAAGAAGCTACCCATCAACACTGACGTACACCCTAAACTAAGAGGTCCAAGGTGTTCTAAGAGGCCCCAAGACGCCCTAAGAGGCCCTGAAAAGCCCAAGCGCCAAAGATGCCCCAAGAGGCCCCCAAAAGGCCCCCAAAAAGCCCCAAGATGTGCTGGAGGCTGCAAGAGGCCCCAACAGGCGCCAGGGGCTTCAGAGGCTTCGAGAGGTCCCCACGAGGCCCCAGGAGGCCTGGTGCTTCTTGTTTTCCTTAGCGTCAAATATTCGTCAAGCGTAGACACCATCAAGCTCGAATCGCATTTTTTCGCGATGCTTTTTCTGATGCTCGTGTTTACTAGTTTGTGTGTTTTTGTGTGTTTTTCTGGTGTTTTTTCTGCTGCTCCGGTTGGTGCTCGTGTTTACTAGTCTGTGCTTTTGTGTGCTTTTCTGTTGTTTTTTGTCTGACGTGTTTACTAGTTTGTGTTTTTTTTTGTGCTTCGTGCTCGTAGTTTCGATTCCCAGTCGCTGACTTGCAGCACTCTTGCCTTCAGTCGAGCTGTCTTTTGCGGTGCTTTTCTGGTGCATCCTGGTGCTCTTCCTGGTGCTCTTCCTGGTGCTCTTCTTGGGGCTCCTGGTGCTCCTCCTCGTGCTCCTCCTGGTGCTTTTCCTGGTGCTTTTCCTGGTGCTTTTCCTGGCGCTTTCCCTGGCGCTTTTCCTAATACTTTTTCTGGTGGTCCTGGCGCTTTCCTAGCATTTTTTCCTGGTGCTCCTGGCGCTTTTCCTCTGGGCTTTCCCAAGTCTGATCATGGTGGCCTCACATCTGGCCCGATCCTCCCAAGTCCGATCATGTGGCCGCAGACCTGGCTATGGATCCTCCCAAGTCGGATCATCTTACACCTGGCCTGGATCCTCCCAAATCTGATCAGGCTTCCTGGTGCTAATTTCGGCTTGTGTGTTTAGTCTCTGGAGGAACTTTGAACTGTTACTGAGGAGGGGCCTTACCTCAGGATAATGCAAGAGTAGGACCAAGACGATCCAGGGAAAACAAAAAACAAATGCCCATACACACCAAAATTATGTCCCCAAAGTCGAGGAGAACCAATGACAGAAACAAAGGCAAAATATCAGGCCCTCAGTCCCAGAGATATGGTCTCTGGATGTTTTGTCCTTTGAGTCAATCAAGCGTTGCTGTTTTTGCTGGTCTTGATTGTTGTCTTTGTTGGTTCTTCATTTCTGCTTTTTGATTTTCCGGTGACGAGGCTGGTTTTTGCGACTTTTTGGCCACGAAGTCCCGTGATCCCGTTTTTGAACCAAGCCCTTGTTCCAGAACAGGCGCTAGTGTGTATGCTGAATTGTTGATTTCCACGCTCCCATTGCGTTCTGCAACATCGTCCTTTCCTTGCCACAACAAGCATACATGCCTCACGCCTCATGACTGTAAAAGGACATCACTCGTAATCCTTCCTCACGTTGTCTCCTGATGATCCTGAGACAGGAGCTTTACTCCAAAGTCATTTGATAAGGTCCATTCCGCCAGTGTCTCGTTCTGAGAGCCAGGATTGCTTTTCGAATCAATTCGAAAAAACAACAATAGCCAGTAGCCGACGTAGTTGCATTACTAACCAACGACCAAAAGACTATCACGGAACTAGGCCCGCCCAAGTCAACAGAAATGTTTGCTCTCTTCTTCAAGAAGCATACCAAAAAAACAAAAATATATATGTATATATATAATTGGAAGCAATCTCATCTGTCTCCGCGGTAAGAATAGAGAAGCCCAACTGACTTCTTGGAAGTGAGATCTCCACTTCCCACTTCCTTGTCGCTGCTTTTTTCCCTCATACAAGTTCAACATAATGGTTGCCCCTTGCCCAATGATAGTATTTAGTAGCTGCAGTGAAACTAGCTTAGGAGTTGCCAGTAAAAGCAAAAACCCTATTTCTAGTGTAAGTATTATGTGAGCCATGGAAAGAAACAATTCCCTAGTAATAGCAACAGTGAAATGCTTATTCCGCGGCAATAGGAATCATCAAGAAGAACATGCAACTGCCTGTTGCGTGTAGCAGAAGTGGCTGTAATACAACTTTACCAAGTGCTGGTAGTAATACTGATTTGCTTGTTTCCTCATGAAAGTAGGATCACAATCAGCAGACTAACAATAAGATTTCAGGGCATCTCTCTATTGTAGAGTCCACAAGGAAAAATACTTGTGCATAAAGGATAACAGTAACACTGCACTGCCTTCTGAACTCTAAATTGACAGCCAAAATTGCAATAGTTGGCTCATGAAGCAGGAATGATACTTGCAGGTATATTGATACAATATGAATCACACAATAGTAATAATATTTCTGACTTGCACCTTTCAGATTAGAACAAATCACGAGTACTAAAAGTAGCACGAACCTAGGACACTTTAGCATGTGTAGCCAAAAAACTTTGGGGGCCTGCAAAACAGTCTCCTCCTCAGTGAGCTTACGGGTCAGGCCTGTTTCGGGTTCAGGGTTTGGGTTTGTTTGGGGCCTAGGATTGTTTAGCACGCGTAGGGTTGTTCAGGTTCAGGGCCTGGGGTTGTTTAGGCTTTCTGCATTGGTTGGTTCAGGGCTTAAGATTACAAGTGTTGAGGCTGTTTAGGGCAGAGTGTCTTAGGCTTAGCTTTACGGTTTGGGGTCTGTTGGGGTCTGGTGTTAGGCGATATTTCGGGCCTATACAGTTTGGGTTTGTTTGAGATGTGCAGCAAAGCAGTATATAGAGGAGCGGGCTGGACTGCTACTCCTGCTGCTCCTTTAAATGCGACTGCTACTATCTCTGCTGGCACCGCTGAAACCGACCACCAGGACCACCAGCAGCACCAGCGCCCAGCGCCAGCGCCACCACCACCACCACTCACCACCACCACTCACCACCACCACCACTCACCACCACCACCACTCACCACCACCTTCACCCCCCCCTTACCACTGCACCAGCCGCTGCCGCCGCCCCTGCCAACTTGGCCACAGCCACCGCCCTCCCCGCCACCCCGCTGCTGCTGCCGCTGCGACTGCCACCGCTGCCACCCACCACCACCACCGCCGCCGCCGCCGCCGCCGCCGCCGCCAGCAGCAGCACCGGAAGAGCAACAATTAACGAACTCACAAGTCACGAATTCCCCTCAATTCCTCCCAGGACTAGCACTCGCAACAAGCTGGCAAACCTCACAGGATCTCACAGGTCAACAACCCGATAAGCAACTGCATTGGCTCCTTCTTGATCCTGGCTTGCATGAAGCTCGCCGCTCCCTGATCAAGTGCAAAAACCACCACAAGAATTGGGATGCTTGACAGGCCTTCACCAGCAAGCCTAGCTGTTGTGCCGGAGCCTCCAACCTGCCGTCACATGGGATTGTTCTTGAACGGCGGCGACAAGCTACAGTCTGGCTACCTTGGAATCTCATCTGGCCTGAAACAGCAACTGAATGACATGTCAATGAATGCTGATATGGGCAAGGGTCGGGACTCATCTCCTTCTGCTTCTGCTGTGCCATCTTTGGCTTCCTGCACCAGCATGTAGAGAATTCATTAAGGTGAAGTTTCATCCTTAGATCCATGTTTCATGACCTCCTTAAAAGGGCAAGCGTGTGTTGTGCCGCAGTTCTTGGCTTGTTGAGCAAAGCAGGTACCAAAGTTGTGCGGTCGGACTTTAATCTAGAGCAAAGGTCGGATGATCCAAAAGTTCGAGCTTGGATGTTTCCCGTAAGCTCAACAAAGCTGGTCAAGACAGTCTTGAGCTGTCGAGTTCTGCAACAGCCTGGCCTCTTCTGCTTCCTGAGGTGCCATTGTCAGCATCTCTGCCAGCACTGCACTCTTGGGCGCAAATAAGGTTCGAAAATCCTGCAATGTCGCAGCTTGCTGAGCGGCAATGTATCCGACTATATGGGCCTCGTAGGCAACCTGTCCATCTCCTTCTCCACCGAGCATTGCAAGCCTGATGCGAGGAACTTTCCAGTTCACCATACCCAGCCCTTTGGCTATTCCTGTCTGCTTGATTTCCAGAGAAATAGAGGAAAAGTCACAGGAGATAGACACTACAGGCTCGTGACAAGTTGTTGTCATGATTTATACGTGCACCGGCAATGCTTGGGTGCCATGGGCTCACATGGAAGTTTCCCTAAATTACTGTTCCCAAAATGGGGGAAATTTATATAGGGCCCCGTATTACAATAGGAACCTAAATATGGGACCCCGTATTGACAGTAATTTAGGACAAACCCCACATGAGCTGAAACTTGTATGGGCACCTAGGTTGCTTGTAACCAGGCGCTACAGAGGACTCCTGGTGCCAACGGAAGGCACGCCGACCAGCACCCCACCAGACTCCTCTACTTGGTAGTTTTTTTGGAGAACTAATAGAAACCAGGCGCTTTGGCGTGGGACATGAAAAGCGATGCTTCTTCAAATTGGAGCCTGTTTTGTACGTATGTAGCTTTACGGGCAAGGACCTTCAAAGCAATTTCTGGGTATCCATAGAAGCCTCACCGTGGATGATGGGTAGGCGAGGAAGTAGACTCAGCTGGTGAAGAAACACCTTCTCTTTCGTGTTCGAAGCTTCGAACGATGCGCTACCGCGTCTGAATGCAAGACGAGGTGACCACCCTGCCGCCTTCCCTGTGCAGAACTAAATGGAAATACAGCATGACATATATCCGCCTGCTTCATGTAGTTGAAGCGATGCTATGTGAGATCACCTCCCTGAAAGACTTTGAAGCGGACGAGGAGCATTTCATCCAACTCATTGTCAGTGGGTTCCTGTGCCGCGTTTCTGATCTATCGATGCATGAATGTTGCAGCATTTATCAGGCACGGCCTCCCCTATAACTGTCAAGAGGTAGCGGAGTTCACTGACTCCGACAAAGCCATTCCCATCAAAATCCATCTCATGGAAAGCCTGGCAAGCTCAGCGTGCACTGTACTTTGGTGCACAGAACAAGAGATCAGGGAGTTTGAAAACAGCAAGACCGCATCACAAGAAACAGAGCAATGTCTTGCAGGTGATTCGTGTGAAATAAAGCATGTGCGGTCCAACCGCGTGTGCCTCGCCCTATAGCTGCCCCACCACCGTAGAAAACTCTCAACAGTAAACATGTAGACTGCACAAAAAGGCATACTTCTCAGGTCTCACCAAAGGCTTTGCAACTGACGTTATTCCCCGCAGCGAAGTGCATGGAAACATCCGAACATGAAGGTATCAATTTCTCATTGGCTTGGCTTTGTACGCTTATAGAGCTACTCAATCAAGATGTAGAATCAAGGGACAAGCTGAGCAGCTTGCTTGGCCTTCAAGAACAAGCAAAGGCTCAAGTTTGCGCTGTGTTGCGTTAGAGAAGCTGCGGTCCTCAAAACAGACTTGCAAGCACCTTGCTGTCGGTCCGAGCCACTGTTGCTTCAAATGAACGGCGATGCTGCCATGCAGCTGGCGAGCCTCCTGGATATGCGACTCTCTGACACCTGTCCCACAGCATCACAACATGGGGTCCTCACATTCCTACCCTTGAACTGAGCCACCATAAGTAGGTGCGCACATGTGGTCGGTCGACAGCGAATCCAAGCCTGGGAGGCCAGCGATATCGCTATCCTCTAGCACCTCCAGGCAACAAGCAGCTCACGTACTTTCTTCGTGCCAGCTGTGATATCCCAGTCGCTCACCGATAAGGTCGTCAACTCCTCCGGCACAGCAACTTGCACCTGCACGTGTAGAGAAAGTGCAACATAGTCTGTCTCTCTCCCTCTGTGCTCTGGACACAAAACCTCTCTGCTCAGGCTTCACCTTGCCCTTGCTTGTGGTTCGCCGCCGTGTCTCCAGGGGTTTACTGGCCCCTCCTCATGCAAAGCTATCACTTAAAACGGACCTAGTTTGCCTCAACAAGCTTCACAGCAGGCTCACGAATGCCAACTCCCTTGCACGCTGCTTCTGGCAAAGAAAACTACAAACAATATCCTGAAAAGCTTCTTTCTTGAATTCTCTGACAGCGTCGCAGATGCTCGTGCAGGAATCCAGTCTTTGAAAAAGGTCTGTTGAGACTTCGCTGCCTGACTGCAAACAAGCATCTGGATCTATTGCTCCCTGGACTCCCATCAGCGGGTGCAGCCTCCTGGCAAATGACCCATGCAAGAACACGTAGAGCTGACATCGCTGAGCCAATCTACAAAACCCAGTGTCTCCAAAGCAAAAGGCTTGCTTGTGGAACGACTGCTTCGGTCATCCGCCTGGACATCCCGTAGTTCAGGAGTGCCATCTACATGCATGTTCAACATGCCTCTGGAGGTGCAGGCGGCAGCAAAGGCAAGTTTGCTAAATCCTCAGCCAGCAAAAGTATTCATGAAGGCCTTCAGGCCTCTTCGAACACAGTGGACGGTGTTGCATCGTGTCTCAACGCGGCTACAAAAAATCCCATGCCCACACACAGAATTACTCTGGCAATACATGCTCGCACAATTCAGTTCGGAGCCGAAGGAGCGCATGATGCTTGGTTTACTACTCCAATAAGCTGCAATTAATCAAGCGAATCGAGAGCAGAAAACCATTGCGCACACTTGCAGCGCAACTTGTCCACTCGGTTTGGAACACTTGACAATGAGTGCACAACATGCTTGAACTCGTCTTCATCCAGAATGCTTGACAGAGCCAACATCTGCATTCACCCAGAGCAGATGCTGTGGGCGACAGCGTGCTTCAAGCATTTGATTAGACAAAAGGTGCGCGGAAGCCAAAAACGGACCACACAGCTTGCTGGCAACAAACTGAATAAACTGTAGCTTTGCGCGGGCACTTTGCGCGCAAACCCCCGGTGTATAATCTGGAGTCTGTCACACAACTTAGGCTGCTTCCAAACCAATCACCATACGCTGCTTCAAGCCACACGACACAAGCAACTTTGCTGTATAGTTCAACTTACCCAATGCAATTGCAAGCTAAGTCGCCTTGTTTTGGGGAAACGCGACCTTCCTGAACAAGTCCGATCCACTGTTATGCTCAAAACACGCTTTGTCACACTGCCTACTTGCCTCGTGGTAGGGTCTGCTGCTAATGCCTTCAATTCCCGTGCAGTAGATGGCGTGGCCTGCAGGCACAAAAGTGTCAATGACACGCATCTATAACTAGCAGCAGAATTGCGAAATTGGCGCCTCCCCTTCATCTTGATCTGCACTGGGTTCTGGCCACGCACACAGACACAACTGCAATAAATGCTGCACAGGGATTTACCAATGACAAAATCAAATCAACGAACCCTAAACTTTCCTAAGCTCAATCCGCATGCCATCCAAAGCTAGGAACCTTTATCCAAGCACACTGGACAATCAATACAGCATTGGCAATGCAAGAATTCATTGGCCGAACAATACGCGAATCAAAATACTTGTTGTTGCACCCAAACAAACCTATTGAAGTGTGTGGCTACGGAGCATTGTCAAAATCCTATGTCATCCAGATGTTGATTGCGATTTTTTCTGCAATGCGCGCTTGCGGTTTTAGCAGCATTCGTATGCCATGGCAGTGTGTCCAAATCATAACCTGGACGACGCAGCTCATGTGCAACTGCCTCGCAACGCAGCTGGAATGATTGGCATCACCCACTGATTCCTCCATTAAATCAACCCTTTGGCTGGAGACAAGACATGCCAGCATGAGCGTTTTACCCTGAATATACTTGCCTTATGCACTGGAAGAACAGGTTGTGAAGCTATTATTTGGCCTCCTCAACGATGCAACACCAAAAGCTCGTCCTAGCTTTAAAGCAATATGCCTTCAGTTTTCAACTTTATCATGCTGGCCGTGGTGCGCGCAAAGCCACAATGGCTACAAGATCACCCAAGAAAATCGGAAACAAATGTGTCTGTCAATGCACCTGTTGTTACGCTTGCCCAGCTAGCAACATTACAATCAATATACAAGTGCTTCAGTCTGCTGCAACAAAGTTGCAACTTGTGATTTCCTGTTTCCAGCAACCAAATTTTGACCAGCCGGTCAGCCGGGAAGTTGTTTACAACTCTTGCAGCGGCGCTTGAGATTTGAAAAGCCGGTCTCTGTAGCAAGCTTCAAGCCTGGCAACAAACGTCAAAATTTACGACGCATCAATGCAAGGTTGCCAAGCTCATTCAGCCACAACCCACTGCGAAGAGATGTTTGACAGCACCACGTGGATCAAAATCATTTAAGGTCCAGATGAAAGTCAGGCACACAACATGACAGCAAAGCACACCTTCAAGCCCTTGTTTCCTGGGAGCTGAAATTGCTAGTAAATTGTGTTCATGTCCAACTGCCTCAATCCCCCAAGAATGACAAGTCCTAATGTCTCGCCTGGCACACGATTTCGCTGCGGTCTTGAAACACAGCTCCCGATGAACCCTTTCTGCAGGCAAGGATATACAGAAGCGAACAAATCCTTGAGAAGATTGGGGCTGGTAGCAAAAACCAATGGCATCTGGGAAAGGATTATTACGATTTGAAGTCGAAGACGAAGTCGAAAGTCAAACAAACACGCGACAAAGTCGCGCAAAATATTTCACATCTTACAATATGGCTCAAGTCTCCAGGACTTTAGCTCAATCCAAATATGGGAGAGAGGGACATCCAAATATATATATATATATATGTGCACAAAATTTCTGTAATCGAATCCAATCAACTCAGAATCAATATAATCACACGAAATGTTTTGGAGCACACAGCCTGCACATGACTCTGATGCCCGCATGCCCAGTTCCTTAAAAAGCTGGGCTGCCTTGGTTGGATGCACCGAGAGGAAATCGTTCATCCCCATTCGAAGACGAGGGGCATCCGAAAAGGGAATCATCCCCAAACGATTTTTCAAACCTCTCAAACCTGATGCCACCGGGTGACGGAGCCGAGGCACTGATAGCATCCAGATCGGATCTGAAGATGCAAAATTCCAATAAAGGAACCAGCACTGACAGGTCAAGCTTTGGCCACTCAATTGACAGCCGCAAATCCAAGCTGAAATCATCAAAGCAATGTTTGATGATACGGTCGGCCTCCGCATTGGCATCTCGTCGACGCCATCCTAATTGGCACCTTATGCCCAGTTTATCACACGTGTCCACGTACTGCACTAGGACGAACATCAGCGGAACCTTAGTGGTTAACAGCCTCAGCGAGAGCGCTTCCGTGGCCTTGTTGTCGGTTCCGCCCGTGAAAGCAGATCTCAAAACTCCCGCCCAACAATCAAATCACCAAAATCCCCCTGCATCAAGTGGATGGCAACTAAAGAGGCCAAGAGTTCTGCCGAAGTACTAGCCCAGGAACTTCCTTCACCCTTGAAAAACCAGGGAGGGTCCCCGCCCCGATGAGGAAACCAACCCCCGAGCACCACACCATCCTCATTGCACGATGATTTGCACCTTGTGAGCGGTGGACGCGAACGCTGGCTCAATATCTGGATGATGCTGGCGTTGCTCTGCGTGCAGGGAACTCCCTTCTCCGATCATAATGGAGGGGGGACTCCATGTGGATTGGATTGGCTACTGGGTTGACTACACCCGCTTCCATTTGGGCATTTCGGAGAAGAAATGTTGTTGGATCATTTTTTGCATTGAGGGCATTGAGAAGAACAGCTGGCTTGTGGACGTGCGTAGATTCCATGAACCACATGGCCGACTGGGGTTCATGTCTCAGGTCCTGGTCTGGATTCGACCTTTCTTGGCTCCTGGCACGCGTGGTTGGAATCGTTCTGTCCCTTCCGAGCTTGATTAGGTGCACCTTGAAGTTTGTGGTGAATCGCGTAAATAAGCATGAAGATGAAAGCCTCAAGAAGAACCCGAAAGGCGAGCCGGCCAACCAGTCCAATCAGACGAGAGAAACAGTATATGCAGCTGAAGCCACTCCGAATGTACCAGTGCAATTTAGCCAGATCACTGGGGAGTCAGCCCGGGCTCTGCAAGCAAGTACCCCCCATGATCGGGGTGATGGAGGAACCTTCGGCGGGCCTCCTACACGTGTCCAATGATACCAAAGAAGACTTTCTGCTCCGACACGGCGCCCGATTTTGCAAGGCCGATATCTCCTCGCTCAAGGAGACTCCACACGATCCTCGAGGACATTGTCATTGTTAACCTGGACCCCATGGGCCCCGTCGTGGGCCACTCGAAAATCGTTGTCAAGTTTCGGGATGACGGCCTGAGCAGCCACACGAAAAATGCATCACCCGGGTACCGTCTTCTCGCCTCACTCACACAAAGCAGGAACATCCGTCCCTCCTTCTCCTCCTTTTCGAAAGAGGACTGAAGAGCCTTCTCCACCTCCGGCCCGTCGCGGTAATTCTTCATCTCCGGCTCCCACACAGAATCATTGTACTCTTGGTCCTTTCGCCGCAGCCGGTATACCTGTGAGTAAACCCAAATGGGGGCCAAACACCATTGCAAAAGCAAAACTTGCCCTCCTCAATCACCCTGAAGTCCGGATCTCCCAGAATCTGCAAGGATTGGGAGATAGCCCGCAAGCAGATTCGGAGGCTTGTGAGTTCGCCGAAAAGCTCAAAGAAAGGATCCGCGGTTTTGTGGTCGATTCCTTTCCGGGCCTTGCGAGAGCCACCTTCAAGCTCTCATCTCCATCACCAGTGGACAAAGAAGCGCGGTAGCCGTCACGGACAAACGCGATGATGGAGTAGGCAGATATGGCGTCTGGAGCTGAGCCATCAGTGGCAACCACAAGTGGGGCCGTGCCTGCAGAACACAAAGCAGCGCCAACGGCCTGAGTCACCTCCTCCAGGAAGTCAGAGAAGTCAACTTGGGGAGGTGCTGATGTACATGAGCTCAACGCAGGGGTGAACAGGCGCTCCGCACTGCGGTCTCGGAGGTTCGAGCTGGGAAGCATCACGGAGGTGGGCAAGTCCGCCCTGTTGTGAGTCAAACGAAGTCCGATCTAGTGAAACGAAACAAGGTTCAAAACACGGTGCAACACTTGAAAGCTTGGCAGGAGAAAGGATTGGACAGACTCTCCAAAAGCGGGTTGAAGTAACGTCAAAGTTGGGCCTGAGCTGTACAGCCCAACAAACGTGGTTGGAAAGAAAACCGTGCAAAGCAGTGAGCAAAGTTGGCTGCAAGATTGCAGGTCTCTAGAACTATACAAAGGGTAAGCAGAAAACATGGCCGTGAGAACACGCGAGCATGTGGCGCACATGGGTTCAGAAGCCTACAAACATAGAACAAAAGGAGGTACTGACTGCAGCCGTGAGAACACGAAAACACGCATGGGGCCTAAGCAGCCAGCAGCTCAAACTGCACAAGCTTGCAAGAGCTCAGTAGGGAAGGAGGCGTGTGCTCAGGAGACCTCAACAAACAGCAGCCCAGGCAGCAGCCGGGACAGCAAGGCCAAGAGAAGGCGCAGCTTGAGCAACTTGAACTTGGCAAACTGGGACCCCGCGAAGTCTAGCAGGTAAGCAGGCGCTCAGGAGTCTCCAGTCTTCACCAGAGACAGCAGCCCGGCCAGGAGCCAGGACAGCAGCGCCAGGAGAAGAGGCAGCTTGTGCGACTTGAACTTGACGTACTTGGACAGCTCAAGGAACTTGAACGCAAAGTCCTTCACCAAAGCCAGCAGCCCAGCCAGCCGGAGCATCTACGCCAGGAGAAGAAGCAGCTTGATCAGCTTGAATTTAGACAGCTTGAACCTCGCGAAGTCTTTGAAGGTGGTCCGCATAACCCCCGCAGCACTAGCCGAAAGCTGGATAGCTTGAGCACTACTCCAGCTTCGTGCTTGCAAGGCTTCTTGTCGGCATCTAGCTCTTGCTGGGCCGCTGCGCCGGCGCTTCATACAGGATTTGGCTGCATCGTCAGCCTTGTCATTGAGCTAACGGCAAAGGTCAGCATCGACATCAAAGTCAGGCAGCCAGGTAGCACAGCGGCCGTGCGCACTTGAGTAGGGCACGCAAGCCAAGGTTGGCGGCGCAGCGAAGGTCAAAGGCAGTCTCTGCCGCCAAAAGTGGCAGTGATGAGGGCAGGGGAAGCGACGGCCCACAGGGCCCAGAGCAGTCACAGAGAGCAGGAAAAGCGCCAGGGAATCCATTTTCTGCCAAACATTAAGTAGCTTTAGCCAGGGCGTTGAGGGCAGGGAGTTCGGCTCTGAAGCTTGCTCGGTCCTCATTTTCATCACCAGCGGACAGAGAGGCGCAGTGGCCGTCAGAGCCAAACACGATGATGGAGTAGGCAGATATGGCATCTTGCGCTGAGCCATCAGTGGCAACAACAAGCTGCGCCGCGCCTGCAGAACACGTCAGAGAAGTCAACTTGGAAAAGCTGCCAGCAGACGCCACAGAAGCACGTTTGCGCGCAAGGCTAGGCACCAACGAAAGCTTCACGACGCGCCTGAAAGTCAAAACAGGCGGACGCAGGCGGCTTGGGCAAGGCAAGACCTCTCGCCATGATGGGGTCTGATCGATACAGACAGTTAGCAACACGACCACTAGTGTGAACGCCCTTGCGCTAGTGTAAGCTTCCTCCAGCCACAGACCGGGGACACGCAGGCTGCGACGGCACCAGGAAGCAACTGAGGCCATGCGTCACATCCCTCGCTGATGGGGACCTCAAGCTCTGTGAGTCACAAATTTGGAGGCCAAGCGAAGGGCAGCGAAATCATGCAACAACATGGGATCAGTGCTCCAACCCAGAATGGCATGGATGAGGAATTGAAGGACTTCCTCATTGAACCCTCAGCGGAACAGAGCATGCACTTCGCAGCGTACGGCCTTCAACTGCGGAGCGGCTGTAGGGAACACGTTGATTTTACCTCAAGAAAATTTTCAAGTTTGTGGAAGAAGGCGTTTTGGTGCTACCAAATGGGAAGTACTTCGAAGCCTTAGAGAAGTTGACCGGGCTCAGCACCAGCAGCAGGTCATTCAAGGCAAAGCCGACGCCAGACCACAACGGAGTAGGAAAGCCAGACTCCTCGAAGGAAACTTGGAGGTGAGGAAAGCACAAAGTTCAGGAGCATCCTGGGAGTGTTACTCTACCTGTGCCAGGAGAGACCAGACGTACAGTACGCGGTAAGGAACCTCGCTTCCTCCCTACACAGAACCAGCAACGACGTTTGCCAAGCAGAGCGTGAAGTACCTTTTGGGCACCAAGGACTATGGCGTCCTGTTTCCCTACGGACACCTCCTGTCCACCGCGATGGACAGGATAAATAGCCAGGAAACAAAAGACCGTAGGAAGGTGCCACTGGTTGAAGTGTTCACGGACAGTGATTGGGGAGGAAGTGCCAGAGACCGCAGTAGTACCAGCTCTGGCATGGTCTTTGTATGCTCCTGTCTAGTGAGTTCCCAGAAATCTATTGCTCTATCATCCTGCGAAGCCGAGTTAGTAGCAGCCACGATGGGAGCCGCAGAGGGAATTTTGACCAGCGAGATTTTAAGGTTCCTTCTCGCTACAAATGTACAGCTGGACATCCGAATGGACAGCTCTTCTGCACGGCAGTGGTTACAGCGTGCAGGGATCGGGCGACTAAAGCACTTAGCAGCAAGGTCTTTGTGGCTACAAAGTGCTGTTAAGGAAAAGGAGTTGTACTGTACCTGAAGGCCATCCGCACGCAGTTTAACCTCAACGACCTCAACACCCAAAGACTTACTCGAACACGAAGAGATCTGCTTATGTTCTACCTACCTATGGTTAAGAGTAGTGAGGAACCTCTGGAAAAGGTTGGAGAAGAAGAAGAAGTGTACAAAGCAGTTTGCAAGCGAGTTTGTCCAAGAAGCCAAGCAGTTGTTTCAATGATGCGCCTGGTTGAAGCAGTGATGTTGTTAGAAGGTATAGGAGTCCGAAGTGAAAGCCAGATGGACCAGCAACTAGCAGTAACTAGCACCCCTACGTCGCGCAGGTATGGTGTACTTCGGCTACGACGACATGGGCGAGTTTACCAGGTTTGTGCGTGATGTTTGTTTGGTTTTGGCGGGAGTCTTCTTTGGCACGGTTGTCTGGATCATGTGGGATAGGTTAACATGACCTGGAGAACCGGAAGAAGAACCTCATGCAGGACCACCAGGAGAACATCAACAACGTGGAGAACCACCCAGAGAACCTCAACAACAGGCAGAACCAGCAGGAGAACCTCAACAACAGGCAGAACCAGCAGGAGAACCTCAACAACAGGCAGTACCAGCAGGAGAACCGCAACAGGCAGAACCAGCAGGTGAACCACATCCAGGAGTACGTGATGAGTCTCAGCAGGGACAGTGTGGCAGTCCAGAAGAAGTCGAGGCCAGACTCAATGCTTGGATGCGTGAGGAGATCGTTGGTGAGCTACGCAGAGGAGAAGAAGAGGAAAGACTACGTCATGAACGGGAACACCAACAGGAACTGGAAAGACGACGGCAAGAGATCATGGATGAGATGGGAGTCGAGGCCCAAAGAGCAGAATTTCGAAGGGCCAGAGAGCGGGATCAAATCGTTGTGAAAGTGACCCGTACAGGAGTTTGCTACCATCTTGAGACTTGCCCGCGTCTTCGACACCATCGCCCCAACAACCTCAGGACTATGACGAGGGGCGAGGCCATAGGCCAAGGCCTTAGAGAGTGTGATCGATGCAGAGCATGAAGGACTTCTGAGCTGAGTGAGGCTGTACAGTTGTAAAGGTGTATAGATTGTACATAGCCAAACAAAATTGCAGAAGAAGGAGACCTACACGAGTGTGAGGACTTGTTAGTCCAGGGGAGTTTCCGGTAACTAGTCACGAGCGCCACGAGATGGTGAAGAAAGAAAACAAGATAGTTCAAAAGAAAGGAAAGTAGAGAGTAGACAAAGTTTTGCACAGTTTGGAAAATCCAACATGGATGAAGTTTGAAAGTTGACCAGTCCCAAGTGAGGATTAGGTGGAAACTGATACAGACTTTAAAGTGAACTGAGTTTGGAAGTGATGGAACCCCAGAAACAAGATGTCATGGTGTTAACCTTAGTAACTATGTGTGTACACCCCCGTGCCCAATACGCTGTATAGTGATTTCAGTACAGATTTCACGCGCGCCATGAACAGCAGCTGCAAACACATTTTGGTTGGACCGTGACATGACAAAGTTGTCCACATATTTAATACGTTGGCTCAAGTCTGCAAGCAGAAGCATTTCCTTGTCCTCAACTTCCGGGTAAGGTCCATTTTATCTTCAACGTAAGCTTCTGACTCAGGATCACTATTACCCATTCTCCATCTTCCTTGCTTGCAGCTAACAACTCATCACCCACGTGGACATTGATGTAGGCTTGCCGCTTCAAGTGCTTCACGATCGTAGGCATTGCTGAGCACGCTACAAAACCCATGTCCTTCAGGATGTCCTTGAGGTACTCAAACCATCTCAAACCTGCATTTCGTTGTCCTGGCAAACATCTCTTCAAACGCCAGATCCGCCAGATCATTTCCTGGGTGTACCCAAGCAACTTCTTGATCCATGCCGGAAATTTCCAAAATGCAGGGTTCCTGTTGGGGTACCTGTAAGAACGCATCAGCAAAGTCCAGGGTCCATAACAGAAGTTGTGAAGAGCAACCATCAGCTTGATGGCTGCCAAGCCTGAGGTTGGTGCAAAGGTCTCTGCCGAGGATCCTGTTGTCGTCTTAAACGCCCTGCACACAACTCTGCACCGCCTTAGCCATCTTTCAGGTTCTCCCCTTCCTGGACTTCTGAACCGCCAATCATATACGTTCTTCAGGGTCAACCACTTTGCTCCTTCAGGTGATGCATCTCTCGCAATCTCTTCGATGACACCTTTTCTCAACCTCTTTCCTGGCTGCTTCTTCGTCCAGCTTTTCTAACTCTTCCTCACTCACCTCTGGTGGCTTTCCACCTTCCGTGTTTTCTTCCTTTGTATCATCTTCAACGAACATCCATTCTTCATCTTCCTCATCGCCTTTCACATCTTCCAACTCAACATGTTCCCGGCCTCCTTCTACTTGGGCAATTGAGGCATGACCAGAAACTCAACATGTTCCCAAACTCCTTCTACTTGGGCAATTGAGGCATGACCAGAAACCACAATTGGTTCATCCATATTTCCACTCTCCGCCAATTCCGCTAAAGGAATCTCGGCCGGTCTCTTGTTGCTGGGTCCAAGTTGCTGTCTGAATTCTGAAGCCCGAAGAAATTGTAGCAGGCTCGCTGTCCATCACAAACTCACACTCCTCACTCCTCAAAATGAGTGAGGAACAACGAGAAACGTACAATCTCTTCAGCAAGCTTCCTGCTCACTGTCTTCCCTTCCACTGGCACTGCAAGACTGCAAGTCCGTACCTTGTTTGGGAACAAATCAAGACCAGAGCCGCTTGGCCTCGTGTGAACATGAAATCTCCTTGGACGCACGGATGTCTCTCTACCTCAACGGGATTCTCAGGAAGAACTTTGTCTGCCTTCGCCCGGCAATTTTACGCATTCTTCACACCATTGCTGGTACGGCAGGTACGTCACCTCACGCCGTCGACGTTCTTCCTCAGTAGGCTGTTTGAGAGGTAGGGGTCCTTGAGGTCTTGGGCCTTCAAATTCTCTTCTCTCCCGGAGGAAATCAGTGCATCCTTCAATCTTTCTTCCTTTTGAAATTCGCAGAATCTTTGGACAGTCCAAGATGTTCTGCAGCCTCCTTCAGGGCTTTCTGGCTACTGTCCTTACCAATTGCCAGATCTCCCAATTGCAACGTGTCACCCGGCTTAAAATCACCTTTCTCCTCCAAGCCTCCGCCTTTTTAGGAACTGATTCCAGGCTTCCCTGAGGTTCGTAATCCTCCATGAGTTCTTTGAAGATGTCACGACTTTCGTCATCATTCTTTTCTTCCTCTGTGAACATCTTTGTCAGCTCCAACACTTTTCCTACCATTTCTGGTTCCTCTATCTTGACCACATGGAGGAGGGTAATTGACTCAACCAGTTCTTTCGCTTGGGGGATCTTGCCAAAGGGGTCCGTAAGGTCTTCCATCTTATCACACAACTCAACCAACATCCAGCGGTTGCCATCACCTTTCTTCCTGATCAAGGTTGTCCGGTAAGGCCATGCTTGCATCCAATAACTTGGGTTCATGAACTTTTGGGTTGAGGACTTCCTGAGGATGGGTCCATAGACTCGGTCTTCTTGGGTAACCGTCCATTCTTCTGGGTCTACCTTCTCCACATCTTCAGGCAACTCCATGGTCCATGTAGATCTCACAAACCTGCGCCTCATTGTCCTCAACCTGGACTTCGCACACCTGACACCGGATCGCCAAACTGTTCCTTCGATAGAACACAGGAATTCC
>CAJNIZ010047492.1:22145-36050 GCA_905231905.1 Symbiodinium pilosum | reverse complement strand
ACCCCCTAAACCTAAAGTAGCTGGACATCTGCTAATGTACTCTGACCACAAGCCTCTTCATCTCCCAAGCAGGGAGGTCTCACGCCTTGATGACGCTCTTGTTCGGTGCTGTTTTCCCCTTAAGCAGATAGAATATGGGGTATATGGGGATCCTATCATAATAGACCCAGAGCCATATCCTATTTACTTAAGGGGGACTATAAGTTACCGTCAAAATTTGCCTTATCAAGGGGCCCTCGAGGGTGGTAGTCCATAATAAGGAATCCATGTCATTCAGTTACGCAGGCCGCATCACTAGTTTTTACTTGGAAACCCGAGTTACTCCAAGCGCAGTTGTTCTTTCAGCTGAAGTAACGCTAAACCCTAACCTTAAACCACCGGTTTGGCCATTCAGGCAGTCTCTGCCACTAGACAGGCAGCTTTCTAAGGGAGGTTACCGATATGATGGTTGAGCACGTTTTTTGACTTGTGCGCGTGCAGGGATATGGCCGATATGCCCATAGCAGACATCCATGAGGGGCTTTGCCAACAGTCGGCCCCGATATAGACCCCAATCTACTATAACCCTCGTTATCAGGACTTCTCGATGAGGCCCCTGATTTTCGGAACCACGCAACCACCCAGACTAAGCAAGGGGCGGGTAAAGCAGGGTGTTTTGCAAAGGGGGCTTGGAATGGGCAAGTTCACTTGGGAAGGTGTGTAACAGTCCCAGGCGTCTGGGTTCAACCACGGCTGGTCGAGCAGCAGCACGCGAGGCTGGTTGTAGTCACTCTGATCTGATAGCCTTACGCAGTCAGAAGCACCTTTGAGCTGTAGGTACTCGCCCTGAAACCTAAGATAGCTTGCCCGTGCTCAAGGAACTGGGTGGCCCTGTTGGTTGCATTGGTCTCAGAAGAGCAGACCGATCCAATGGCGTACGCAGCAAACCAACTCAGAGAAGCCTCTAATAGCCAATCCTGTGTTGCTGTTGATATCAGTGTTGGCTGCCGGCGCTGGCCACAACGTGATATGCAACAGGGCTCGAATGATCGTGACCTGCGTATATTAGCCGTTGACGTCAGTATCCTCTCATTCAGCCCATTGCTATGCCTCTGCGCATGCAGCGGTGACCTGCACCTTTGGATTCGGCAGCCCTGAAGCCTGCAGTGCTCCCTCGTGGATACCATGAGCACCCGACCAATCGGACAGCTGGCACAGGCTGTTTTTCGAAGACTGCTGCGAATGGGCGAGGGTCGATTCATTGGGCAAGCTTTCCCTGAGGGTCCACATATACAACCATTAGCGAATTGGGACCCCTAATTCCTTCTATAGTATGGTATTTTGGGGCCTAATTCCCTAATAGTTGTATATATGGACCCTCTGGGTTTGCGGCAGTCCCAGGCATTTGGCTTCAACCACAGCCAGCAGCACGCGACTCCGCGCCGGATATCGTCAGCCCTGATGACTCCGAAATCTCGTGGCCTGCCGAAGCCTGGTGACTGTCGAGCCGCTTCCGTATCCAGCCTGTGAGACTGCACATGGGTGGTTGTCAAAATTATGGTCCCTTTTTCGGTCCCTATTATGGTACGGCACCTAATATTTAGGGTACCCAAAAAGGGATCATAATTTTGACACCTCATTGACAACCACCCACATATCATGGCACAGCATGCGTGGTTTGTCGGCCAAATTCCAGGACCAGACGCGGACAAGATTAGATCCAACAACCCACCCCCTATTCAGGCCTATGCACCCACTACAGGGATTCTACAACACCACGTAAGGGTACTGGGAGGTCTTGGAATTGTGGGAACCCCTGACCCTAAACCTCACCCTATAAGGAGATCCCAAACCCTACGCTGGCCTTACACCCGACCTCATGTGGAGGTTTCCAGTCTGCCGCCGGTTTTTACGCGACATCAGTGATTACCCAGATTTTGCTGGATGTCAGTGTCCTGGCATCCGCAGAAGTCCAGTCCGGCGCCTTGCCAATCCCAAGCCTTATACCTTGTATGCGCTAAAACCCCAAATCCTCAAATCCTAAACCCAACATCCTGCACCCTAAGCTTTTGCTGAGACTCACCAGTCCTAAGCCTCAGCTACTAATGAGCCGGGTTCCATGCGCATCCGTCCATGAGACCGACCTTACTCCGGCTGCTTGGCAGTCAGGAGTTGCACCTGGACCCCAAGGTAGGTAGGGGTTTAGGGTTTAGGGTTCACCCTTAAGCCCTAAACCTTAAACCACTTAAGAGTCAAAAGGCTATGCTTCTTAGATTGTTTGCGTTTCAGGTACAGGTAAACAGGTCGCAGGCTGCCAGTTGAGATGTGGGGGTTTCCGAAAATCAGGGGTCCCGGTTAGAGGTCCCCAGAAGAAGGCTTGTAGTATATGGGGGTCTACCTTGGGGTTCCCCTATTTTCGGAAGCTACCATGTTTTTGTTGGGCCGTTGAAACTTAGGTGCCGCTGTTGTAGGGCTCAAGTGCGCAAACCTGAGTTCACACTTGAGTTCTGCTCTGAATTTCCTGCCACACAACAGAGTTTGGAGATGATAAAAACCCCTAAGCCCTTGGAGCCCTAGGGTTCAGGGTATTGGGTTTGTTAACCAGAAGCTTCAAAGGCTGATCTGCTTCAAGCTCAGCTCTCCCAAGCCATCCACAGTGAGATGTACGCCCTTGCCGCGGCTGACCCATTTTCGCGGAGGCATTCTTGGACGCATCTCGGTAACATGCCGGAACATGTGCAGGTGTGGTGCCTTTGGTTTTCGCACAGAGCTTCTGCACACTAATTGCGGGCCTAATGATCTTCGGGCGCAGCCAGGGAGTCGGAGGTGTTTCCAGCCTCGCACAAGCTTCGGCAAGCGCCGGTTGCTGGAGAAGGTCGCAGCCACCGGTGGCAGGGCATTCAGAAGATGCAACCGAAAGCTCTCGCACGAACTGGGGCCGCCGTACAGAGTTTCCAAGCATGTTGGCGCTAGCTACCAGATACCTCGATCCCTGCCTCCGAGGCCCGGAGCCACGAAAAAAAGAGAACATGTCATTGCAGGGAGCCGCCATGCCTAAGGGTCCAAATACCTAATAATCATATACTTACCCAAAACCTGTACTATAATTACTATTACCCAAATCCCAAGTACCTAATTATTGGGTACATGGACCCGAGCATGTGTAATGCTCCTGCTGCCACTGGTGCCTTTCAGCATTGCAGCCGTGGGGAAGACAGCCTCCTTCTCGCCGGCACTGCCGGTTCTCTAAATAACCGCTTGGGGAGTATTTGGGAGCGTGCGTAAGGTAGGAACACCCTGAAACCCTAAACCCTTAAACCCCTAAACCCCTAAACCCTAGACTCTAACATGTTCAGAGGGTTGCCAAAATGAGGGCTACCTGGGTTATGCGGGTTTTGGGCTTAAGAGTTCAGGATGGAGCATAAAGGCATTGCATGAGCCAAGCACAGTAGCACTTGAGTCCCTTGGCTGGCCACGGTCTGGCCTCACGAGGAAAACCCTGAACCCCAACAGTATGCAAAATAATGGCCTCTTGGGCTGTATTGAAGGATTTTGGGCTATGATTTTACCTACTTTTGGGGCCCAGGTAGATCCTAAGCCCTGAATCCCTACAGCCCAATCCTCGAGTGAGCCCTTTGAGACGCCTTAAGCTTTCAAGGCTCAACATGTGCGAACAAGCAGCTGATGATTCAGTGCAATTCGTGCTGGAGCTTGGTGGGTATGTAGTACCTCAAAGAAGGCTAGGTTCTAATTCTTCCGTAAATTTCCAAGTGGGGCTGAAGAGCCCCTACTACTCCCCCCTATACTACGCCCTAGGCTCCCCCTTCATTAACTTTAATTACGGCTAATTATCCCCAAGTAGCCTTTGTTAGGGGGAATTTAGGACCCTAAACCCTAAACCCTAAGCCCTAAACCCTAAAGGAACCCATGAGTTACGTGTTCAAGCTCTTGTCTCCTTGGCTTGCTTCCGCACCTGGGAGAGCTTTAGGACAGCATGCTGGCTTTAAGGGTTGAGGGTCCAGGGTTTAGGGGTTTAGGGGTTTCTGGTTTCCTGGTGGGCTGAGGTAAGTCAGCATGGGCCCAAGCCCAGAATGCTGAGCTCTGACTAGCTGAAGCCGCAACCCCTGCTTTGGCCGCTTTGGACCCCGAAGTGCGTTTGGTACCCTTTCCACGTGGCAGTCACATGAGGCCTGGCCTCATCAACAGCCCCTGTATCCCAACCTGCGAAGAAAAAGCTAGGGATATAGCTTTTGCAATTTAGGCTATATTGGGATCTATAGGGATGTACCCAAGTGTGGAGAGTCAAATGACAAAAACGGAGAATGACATGGAGGCTGGGATTGCATTAGGTAGACTTCGACCCCCACGGCCGCCCGCCGAGGATGCCTCTGTGCTGTTAGGCACTTGCCTGAATCTGTCCTGAACCCTAAAGGCAGACTGTGAGGACTTACCAGGCTTCTCAAAAGTTATGGGAGCCACGAAGCAGGCCACCTGTTGCCTGATGCTGCCTTGTCTTCCATACCCCGTAGTGGCCCTGAGCCTTTAAGGCCTTGAAACGACGGCCTGAAGCCCTGGTCCAACTGGGCGAAAGCTGTAGGATATCAGCCCAGACCCCTGGGCGGATCTAGAAAGTAGAACCCCCTTAAGGGTTCCTAGGAATTACCCAATAGTAGTATAGAGTACCAAATTGGGGGTTCTACTTTCTAGATCCTCCCAGGGGTCTGGGAGGTTGCAAGCTGGAAGCACTTGGCGCCAATGGCCTGTGAATCGTTCTATGTCAACCTAACACCACCAAGCGAGATTTGCAGCCTAAAGCTGGATTTCTCTGAGGGCCTCATGGCAAACACAAGGCCTTTCTGCAGGATTAGGGGATTATGGGGATGTAGGGTTTAGGCTTGCAGGGCTCAGATTACTAACCTCAAGGAGATGCCTTGGGGCTTTCTGGGATGTGGCTCCCCTCATCAACGCTTCGGGTTTCCCAGCAGGGCGTTGTATACGTCCAGGGACTCGCAGCAACGTTGAGGATGGTACCGGCCGATTCGCACACGGACGACCGGCGGAGCCTACAGGAAAACAGGAGGGAGCTTCTCAAACATCTTGCCGATATGACATATGTTAAGTGGCATCTCAGAATACCCATAGAGTCCCCTGTTTGATGGTACTCCTACTTTGAGAAGCTCTCATTGAGAACAAGCACTTGCAGCTTCGATGATTCTCCCGTCGGTTGGTAGGGGGCTGGAGAGATGGATCTCAAGGGTTTCGGGATCAGATTTATTGCTTATATGGGGGTCTCCCAAAATAAGGGATACCTGCTTGAAGGCTGGGGGGGTACCACAAAATGGCTTATAACATTTTGGCGGTCTATGTTGCGGTCCACTATTTGTATAGAAACTACCCTACCGGCCAGGGATGAGAATTGAAACCATGGATACCCTGGGTTGGCAGTACGTTTTTAGCTAGGTGCCCCAGTAGTACCCTTTTTCCCATTTGTTTTGGGCTCTTCTCATTAACATTGACCATTCGGCAAAGGGTACGCTTATGATTCAAGGGTTACTGGGGAACCGAGTTATAGAATTCCGAAGATTTTTTTTGCGTTTCCATGCTGTCGTTCTTTACGAAGCACAGGTATGATGATGATGATGATGATGATGGTGGTGGTGGTGGTGGTGGTGGTGGTGGTGGTGACGATGATGACACTGACAACGCTGCTGATGATGATGAGGAGGATGGTAATGATGATGGCGATGATGTGGTGTTTGGACTTCGCCAAAACTATATGGAAGCTCTTTACGGCCTAAATGGTAGTGTCCCAAAAAAAGGGGACCCCAAGATAGACCCTGATTTGCTATAGTCCTTATAATGGGGACCCCCCAAAACGGTACCCCTAATTTGGGGAAGCCTCCAAATTTGTCTCAAGGGGATGGTACAGGGAGCTTACGAAGCTATGCACGGATGTAATATAGGGGCCTAAATAAATACCAATATTGTGGTTCCATAATTATAGTATATGGTACTTCAAACGGACCTCAAAATGATATTGGTAATTATTTAGGCCCCTGTAGTAGAGGGGTTCAGGGCTCGGGGTAAAACCTCAAACCTCAACCTCATTTTTAGGCCAAACCAAGATTGAACCCGTTTATCTTCATAGCAGGGCCCTCTTAGGGGTTACCGTGTTCATTCTTTTGAAGGCGGGCGAAGGCGGGCATAGCTGTAATGTGTGGTGCTGTAGAAATGTGACAAGCCTGACCCTGACTCCCAAATTCTGAGCTGTAAGTTTTGAGCCCTAAGCTCTAAGCCCTAAACCCTAAACCTTAAACCCTAAACCCTAAACCCTAAGCCCTACACTTCTGGGCCGGCAGAGAATTGATTTGCAATCCCAAGGATTGGTGTGAAAAACTGGGGGTCTCTGGATTCTCCTTTGCAGGATCCTAGAGCTTTTCATGTGTCCCTTGCTACCTCCCCTATGGACCAGAAAATGCACACTACTGTTTAGGGTTTGTAGGTTTCAGGGCGAATGACATAGGGGACAAGTGAGGGCATTCTGGGGCTCCTTGTTAGGGATCAACAGAAGGAATCATAACTGCTACAGGTGAACCGATTTTCGTAACAGTCACGCATTTCACAGCAAGCCTCCCCGCAACAGTTCTTGGATATCAGGGCTGGACACGACAAACAACACAGATGGGGCGCAAAGAGACGTGTTGGGCATTGGTTATTACGATTCGGAATCCCACTATTCCTACTACGTCTGCTACCACTGCTCCTCCAAGTTCTTCTTCCACTTCCGCTGCTGCTGCTGCTGCTGCTGCTGCTGCTGCTGTCACTACCACGATTGCTACCACTTCGCCCGTCACATGCAATGATAACAAAAAATCAAAAGCACATGCCAAAACCAGCACCTATGTCACTAGCAAGAATGTCTACTAGCACCTTTCGCGCTCTGCATTCAGCTCGGTTGTGGTTCTAGAGTTCTGCTGTGAGACATGGGTGTCACCGGCAGCATGAACAGCTTTACAAAGTTGCGTCCAACCATGATAACCAGCATAATTCGGCATGGAAGAGAGAGCTGTCACATCGACATGCATTAAGTCAAGAATCTTCGTACCCTAACACCTAAACCCTAAAACTCCTGCATGCCTGGACCCAGTGATGGCAGATGCAAGTGAACAAACACTCCTGGATGGCCACGCGTCTACAGCCAATGCCCGGGAGGCTATCTTTGAAACCGGTTTGTGGTTACAGTCCCCCTTGAGTAGATAGAATATGGCTTTGGGTATATTATAAAAAGATCCCCATATACCCCGTACTCTATCTACTTAAGGGGGACTAGAGCACTGTTACCATGACTATTGCTTTGCGCTCTATGTCTGGTATGATTGTAGTTACCGTTGCCACGTCTTTCAATATCACGAGTTTTTTTTTCAGTATAAGCAAAGTTAGTATTGCTGTCATTGCAGTAAGCACAAGGACTATACGTGATTGTTTTTATGACTACCGTGAGGGACCCAGGAGTTAGGTAACACATTATATGGGTGCTTGTCAAAATTATAGGTCCCCTTTGTGGATCCCGATTATAATACGGCACCTAATATTTAGGGTACCCAAAAAGGGACCATACTTTTGACAACCACCCATATCGGCTCTATAAGCCCGCTATGCCCCTGGAGTAACCCACTGTAAGTAGGTTACCCAACCCATTAGTAGCCCCAGGGTCGCAGCAATCAACAGGTGAAGAATTACTATAGTATGAGTATAGAAAGCCCTCTTTATTCTAGACTGTTACTGGGTGAGGGCAGTACCCAAATCATTCCTTCCACTCGCCTTCGAGCTTTGTGTTTCATGCAAGCATGTCAATTTTAGCAGGCAAAGAAATCCGCTGTGGCTTCCGTTCACCCTAACCCCTAACCCCTAAACCCTATCCTTCCATAGATTAAGCGGCTCTAAGGCATGAATTTCGATCGTTCCTAAACCCCAAACCCTGCTAGGGTTTAGGGATTAAGGTTTAGGACATAGGGCTCGGGAGTGTAGGACTTTGGATTTTGTGTGAGACTGGCAGCATGGCGCATGAAAGCACCTCAGAACACAGTCATCTACGTATGGTAGTTTTTCAAAACAATCTCCGTAAAATCTTGAAAGGTGCACCTTGCAGCCTCAACATTAGCCTTATCAAGGAACCCTGAACAGTGGACATAGGGGTCCCTCTTGCAATTCAGTATAGTCCCTCGAACAGTCCCTAAAGAGGAACTCATGTCCGTTAGTTATCTGGGAAATGTTGACCGTAGACCCCAAACTCTAAACCCTAAACCCTAAACCCTAAGTCCTGAAGCCGAAACCCTAAATCCTGAACCCTAAGCTTCAAACCCTAAATCCTAAACCCTAAGCCCTAAATCAAATACCTCTGGGGTTTCCTAAGGCCCCGTTTTTAGGGCTTAGGGTTTCGAGCTTAAGGTGTAGGGCTCAACCCCCTGAACCCCTGAATTATTCTCTGCATGAATTATCAGCCCTCAAACTTAAACCCGGGTTTAGAGTTTAGGGTTTAGAGTGAGCCCCCAACCCTCCTAGATCCGTGAAGCACTCATCCTGAAACATACAGAAAACCTTGTAGCGCGGTCAAGCTCAATATGCCGTCCTGACCACGGATCCGGGAGAATGCTCAAAGTAGGATTATGAAATAACATGGAAACTACTAAGTAGTATAGGGTTATATTGGGAGAATGGAAAAGAAAATGGAAACCCCCAATACTGGAGAATCAAATGGAAAATAACATGGAGAATGAAATGGAAACTGGGTTTATAATGGGTATATTAGGGTTGATTGGGGTTATATTGGGATAATGGAAAATAAAATGGAAACTGCTATAGTATGTTGAGGTTATATTGGGATAACGGAAAATGAAATGGAAACTACTATAGTAAATTGGGGTCATACGATTAGGGTGCCCTGGTACCTCCAACAACTGGGCACTCGCGATTGAGGGATTGGGATTTGTTGGGATTTTTGATTTAGTTGCAAATGCTGCAAGCTACCCCCTAAACCCACATACGTAATGCGAAGCGCAGCTGCAAGCATACGCCGACTGGGACTCCTGGAGCCCCAAACCCTAAACCCTCAACCCTAAACCCTCTAGTGCAAGCGCTTAAGGTTGATGGCAGGATATGATGGATTTACTCGCTTGATCCTGGGCCTGTGCATAATGTCGCGTAGGGAAAGCCATCGTGCAAGGCTCAATCAGATCAACCCGATCAAAGCGAAAACTCTAGTCATGAACATCTTGAACCAGGTTTTGAAACCTCAAAAACTAAACCTAAATCTTAAACCTTGAACCAGACTCTGTTGAGTAGGACTTTGTTTGGGGGATGCTGTAGTGACCAACATAGAGTGAGCTAACATTCTCCTTGGGGTTTCGTTGTTTTATGGAGGAAACGTGGTTCAAACACCAAGAAATCTCGGCTCTGCTTCGGAGTTTCCAACAAAGGAGGGCTTTACATACCCCAGATCCTATGGTCCTTCGTATGGGGTCCCCAGAAGTGGGCCCCAGGGTTTTGGACACCCCCCCCCCATTTTTACTGGCTGTTAATATGTAACAGGGAACAAACTTCCTATATAATCCCGACAAAATATAGGCCCTTATTCTCTACTAACTCCCAATAAGTATTCCAAGCAGTGCGTGGTAGCTTGTGGAGGCATCAAAATCCTGGTTTTATTGCTGGCTGGGCAGCTGCGCTTGCAACGTGCTCTTTGGCTTCGGTGCGTTGGGGTGGGTCCCGCAGTACACAGGTTCATTCTGAGGGCCCGAATACTTATTAATGGGGGATCTAGCATGCTGAGGATGCAGAGAGGCCAAAGAGAGAGGATCATGCTTGAAATTGAAGAGTGGAGGTTTGGTCCCGTATGTAAGGCTGTTAGGGATCGCACCGTGATGCTCAAAACGATGGGGGACTGCAGCGTGCCACGCTGTGACGCCGTGTAAGGCCATTTGAGGGTTCATACCGCGACGCGCAAAGCTGTTGAGGTGACGTACCATGAAGCCCAAGGTGAGTAGTATTTTATTTGGGGATACTATGGTACCCAAGATAGAGTAAGATTATATCCTCCTCTTGGGTATAGTATTTTAAATAAGAAATATAATCTCACTGGGTTTAACCACAAAAACACTACTCAGGTGTTTTGGGATCACGCCGTGATGCCGACAACGGTTGAGGGATCACACCGTGACGCCTGAAACTGTTGAAGGGTCATACCCAGACCCCACGTTGATGAGGGATCACGGCGTCACACCGAAAACTGTTGACAGATCACGCAGTGATGCCCAAACTGTTGAGTGACCGCAGCGGGACGCCCAAAACTGTTGGGGATCAGCTCAAATCTGTTTAGGGATCACGTTGTGACAGCTAGAACTTTTGATCAAGAGGGCTTACACCCTTGACGGCGAAAACTCCTGAGGGATCACGCAGAAAACTTTCTAGGGATAGGGATTCCCAAAACTTTGAGGAATCCAACCGTGACGACAAACACTTTTGAGGAATCACAGCGTGACACCGAAAATTGTTCAGAGATCACATCGTGACACCCAAAACTGTTGAGGGACCACGCCGTGACACCGGAAACTTTGAGCGATCAAACCGTGACGACCAAAACTTACGAGGGAACAGAGCTTCTCACCGAAAGTTGTTCAAAGATCACACTGTGGCGCCCCAAAACACCTGAAGGATCGCACTTTGACGCCCAAAACATTGAGGGATCAAACCATGACGACCAAAAACCTTTTGAGAGATCACAGCGTGACACCGAAAACTGTTGAGAGATCACACCGTGATACCCAAAACTTTTGAGGGATCATACAGTGATGCCCAAATCTGCTGCGCGATCAGAAGTTGTGCTCATGATAGTGTTACGCGCATGACTATGCCTACTGTTTAGACAGCTTGGTGCCTTCTTTAAATCGAATTCAGGTTTACACGGGGATTCATAGAAGTCTTTCTTTAGATGGCACATCTGCATATTTTGAGTTTATATACGAAACATTCGAAAACATTCCCAGCAGTCTCCTTGTGTTCCCATAGCTTTCTGTGTAATTATATACCTAAACCACAAAAGTAGGTAACGTAATATCCAGGGCCATTATTCTGCATACTTATGGGGGTCAGGTATATATAAGCTAAACCCTAAACCCCAAGCCCAAAATCCTAATATATATATATACATATATATATATATGTACATATGTACCCTCGAAGTCCCCAATCATACCCCTGAATTGATAAGCCCCAAGCGTAAGATCCGTACTGCCCCTTTCAATGTCCAAGAGATTTAGTTTTTAAGGTTTTAGGGTTTAGGGGTTCAGGGTTGGTTTAGGGTTTTGGGTTTTAGCGTTTAGGGTTAGGGTTTAGGGCCCCCTTCAATTTGTGTTTGCAGAGATTGGTTTCTTGATTGTCTTCTACTGGAAGATTTGCCTTTAAGCTTGGATAGTTTTCACCAGCTACCTACGTTGAACAACCATAGGCTCGATGGAAAAGATAGGGGTTGCAAGGTAGACATGTACGGGTTACGTACTGCAACAGGAAACTCGTTTCCCTTCAAGCTTCTGCCGTCGTCAATGGCCATCATATTTGGATTGCATGGATCACATGGGATTATATAGGGGACTATATAGCGGACTACTATAGGGGATATTAAGGGGGATACCAGGAGTTTAGATCATAGCTCATCTGGAGATATAGTATAACACCCTGAATCTGACCGATCCTGTTTTGTCGCGCAAGGTTGTTGGTGGCTCTGGTGAGCTACCTGCTTTGGTATGCCTTGTTTCGACCACCCAGCACCAGCCTGTGCATGCAGGAAGCAAGTGTTGCAAAACCAGACAGACGCTTGCAAGAAGACTTGCTCCTTACAATCTTCACGTACCGTTTTATCGTCACAAATTGGCACCCTTTACATTGCAGGATGCTTGCATAGACTATGACCATCAGGGTAATGATCGCTGCAAATTTCAGTCACATCTTGGGGTAGTTGTGGACTCAAGAGATCCTCAAAATGGAGTGTGCCCATATTCGCACTGGAGAGCCCTGACTAGGCCCCATAGTCCTTTTTTTGAAGCCAAAGGGTAGGGGGACCCCGATATAGACCCAAATATTTGATAGTCCTTATTATAGGGACCCTCAAAAGGTACCCCTAATTTTGGGAAAGCCCCCATATGTCCCAAGTTTTCAGGGCCAGCCACTCTAAAGATCCTAGACCCTAGACTCGACCCTAAACCCCAGGCTCCGTACCCTAAATCCCAAACCCCCAACCCTAAGCCCTGAACTGCCCTAAGTGACGCATTCTGGATCAAGCAAATTTCTTTTTGGGCGGAAATAGTTCAATGATGCACGTTTTCTGCTTCACTGCTGTGATGCGGAAGGTTCTAAACCCTGAAATCATAGGTGACCGAGTTGGTTTTGCTCGTACCTAGTTCCCTGTGTAGCCCTAGGGTCCTTAAGTACGCCCTTGTCTTGAGAAGTTAAGGATTTTGAGTTTAGGATTTAGGGTTGAGGGTTTAGGATTTAGGGTTTCAGGTTTGGGTGTTTGGGTTCGGAGAACTACTGTACCCTAAAGCCTATAGGCCTTAAACCCTTAATCGCACGAAGTTCAAGCTGGGTCCTGCATGCCGGAGGACTACCACGACAACCTTGGGAGTGCCCAGGCCAATGTGTCAGAGGTGGTGGCATAATAATCCCAAAGCCCTAAAACCCTAAGCCCAAAGCCTTAAAACCCTAAGCCCTAAACCTCTAAAACCCTGAGCTCTGAAACCCGAAACCCCAAAACACCTATATCCTAAACCTCTACACCCTAAACCCCAAAGCACCTATATCCTAAACCACTACACCCTAAACCCCAAAACACCTATATCCTAAACCACTACACCTTAAACCCCAAAACACCTATATCCTAAACCACTACACCCTCAACCCTAAAACACCTATATCCTAAACCTCTACACCCTAAAACCCTAAGTACCTAACCTAGAGGTGGTGGCGCAATACTCCTTGGAAAACGCTTCGCAGGCCATTGTGGACTTTAGGGCTTGTGCTTGTCTTAGGTTTGTGGTTCAGTGTAGGGTTTCGGGGGTCAGGGCTCAGGGTGTAGGGTTCAAGGGAGAGGGCTCAGGGGTTAAGGGTTTATAGGGTTTGGGGAAGACTGGGTTGGGTCCCAGGAGCTTTCGCTTTCACAGGCCTTAACAGACCTGTTGAACTGTCCTATTCTTCATTTAGGTAGATCCCACCTGTAGCAACAGCCCCTTAGATGTGGAGTTAAGAGGGCCTTAATATACCTACAATAGTCCCTTGTGGTACCCGTTATTGGGTGGGGGATTGACCCAATTCGTAATCATATTGAAGCCCAAATAGAGTGTGACTTAATATCTTCAAACCATATCCCAATAGGAACTAGCGTAGTCGTCTATGATTAATCTTTTACTGCCTCACTCTACAGACCTGCATCATTATCTTAAAACTTTGTATTTTGGTGTTGTTATTTCTCGTGATTTTGGTAGCTAAAACCTGTTTTTGGGCAGCGGGGCTGTTGAAGACAGCTAAGTTCACAGGCGAAGATCGATTGCCTCTTGTCAAAGTACAAGGGAAACTTGGACTGCCTTAGCCCAAAGCCTGAACCGTGAACCATAAACCCTAAACTCTAAACCCTAGAGCCTAAATCCTAAACCCTAAACTCTAAACCCTAAAGCCTAAACCCTATATCCTAAACCCTAAACTCTCTAAACCCTGAGGCCTAAACCCCAAATCCTAAACCCTAGACTCTAAACCCCAAAGCCTAAACACTAAATTCCAAACCCTAAGCTCTAAACCCTAAAGCCAAAACCCACATCCTAAACCCTAAAGCCTACACCCTAAACCTTCTCTACCTATATATATTTAAACCTTAATAGGGCC